>DF241769.1:74058-95909 GCA_000507305.1 Breviolum minutum Mf 1.05b.01
TACCTTTACATAGAAAGACATATGCGTGGCTACAATGTTGCTGAGTCACTTTGAAACGCTTCTCCCACCCCAGTCCCCACCCTAAACCCCAGTCCCCACCCCAGTCCCCCCCAAGTTAGACCCTAAAGGTCAGTGCATGTACCAGTGAGGAAGGAAAGGTCAGTGCATGTAGAAGTGAGGAATGCATGCGCAAGTGAGGAAATTTGTGCATGTAAAAGTAAGTGTCTGGCCGTCCACTGAGGTCCCTACAACCAACCAGTCGTATGGCCCCATGCAAGGCCCAGACCCAACAGGAGGGTAAGGCCCAGACATCTGCGCCAGTCCCAGCCGTCAGTGTCTCAGCGGTCATAGGTCAGTGTCGATTCTGCACAATTTCATGTTCTGCACAAACTTTGTCGGTGGATGATAAGGTCTGCCATGCATCTTCGACATACACTACTTTCATCCCATTGGCCTGAACCAGCAAGTTTTTTTCAGGCCGCACTTGCACCAGAGCTAATGACAAAAAGCGTTTACATAAACCCCAAGTCACCTGGGGCAGTGTGCCTTTGCTGTCACTGTAGCCACAGTTTTTTTTGGTGTTGGTTTAGAACCAGTGTTCTGTTGGTTTAGAACCAAGTGGCTGCGTCATAGGTGGTTCTCAGAATCGGCACGCAGAAGAGCAGTCCTCCATGAAAAACTTCAGCAGGGCATTCAGAGGAGTTTCCATTTTTGTATTTTGCATAGGCATGGGATATGGACATTTAATCTCACCTTTGGAGTGACATAAGACGATTACATGATTGTATTTTGCATGGGCGTTCCCATCATTTGTGTTTCTCCATTCTGCTTGCGCTTGAGCTCCTCCTCCATGTCATCCTTTGAGTTCATCACTGCTTAACTCACCTGAATTTCTCCTTCTTTCAGCTTGGCATGGGACAGGAACAGGCACACAATATCCATGGTGAGTGTGTCCTCAAGTTTCCTTGCCGGAAGAATCCCCAAAGTGCAAAAACGGGATAATGCTTATTGAATAAGAGGGTCCCTCTTGATAGCTTCAGAAAACTTGGGCAATCTGAGCCTAGTGCTTGAAGTTTCCATAAAGACGGAGCCCCAACACCTCTGACGAGCCAGTCTTTGACGAAACTCACCTTAGCGGGGGAAGAGAAGAGTTGTAGATTGTTCAAGATATTTACAATAAGTAGGTCCGGGTTTGTGAACCCAGAAGCTCACCCAACGGCGCAACGTTTCTTATTTCTGAATAGCCAACAGTTTCATTGTGTCAGTAAGCGTTGCATGGCTGCAGATCTTTTTTGAAGTTCTCACGATCCTCATGATTGATGCTTTGACTAGTGTACCATTCTTGAGCTGCATCGACAAATTATTAGACTCCGGTGTTATATACGCCAAATGGCCAGGTGAACTCCTTGTATTGTGGTAGCCCAAGGCGGCTAGTTTGCAGATGTTCGCAATGCGTGTTTTCGGTGCAGGCACGAGCGACATTCTCACTTGAGACTACAATGTTGAGGGCTTGTCTCAATGCTTTTCACCAAGGAAGGGCTTCCAGCTTTTCCTCCACAACGGTTTTGACATGTTTGGCGCGAAACGTGCTTCTGATGAACTGGTGGAACTTTCTAGGCGCGGCGGGGATGCTTCTGAACATGCAGATGAGCATAGATGAGCTATGTTCATTGCATTCCGAGGTTAGGTATTCCAAATGGAAGATCAGCTGTGCAACTTGGCTCGAAACTTGATGGACTGGCATTTTGCAAAACCGATCAGTCCGAGGTGGGCTTTACTTAACAAACCCTAAGGATCCCAGTGATATCTCTGTTGTTACTGTAGTTCCTAAGCATGCGCAAGATATGACATTGAGCATTTTCTGCGTGGAGGATGCTGGGACCACTTCCCCACAAGTCTTTACAAGTTTATGCATGTGAGACACATACTGTACCATGATGTTCTCACTGATTTGGAATAGAAAGTCGGTGCAAGTGACACTATAAGGGCTTCTTGATGCTTCTCGGAATTCTTGAGCTTTTCGGTCTCGTGCGTGGCCCAGTTGCCTTGCGAACCCAGTGCTTCGACTTCGCCAGCAGGTTTTGTGGTGCTGACTGCTTTGCCCTCATTGCATCTGAAGAAAACACTCTTTGGAGCTATGGCCCCAGCCGGAGATTCGCGGCATGCAATGCAATGCCCATCATGTTTGTTTACACTGCTTCTGCAAAGTGTTTTCATCAAGCTTTCTGGCTCACTAAGGCTTGAGGCCTTTGAATGGAGCAGAATTGCCAAGGACTCCTTCGAAGCCCAAGGGGCAAGCTTGAACACATTTGTCACCCAAGACATCAAGGGCAATGCGCTGCATCGATGTTTGCGGACTTGACATGAGTTAAACGTTTTTCGATGTGAGGAATGCCAGCTCGGTCGACGTGCTGACCTCAGCCTTTTGCAATGAAAGGGCAGCATGGTAGCCACCCAGTCTCAGTCCTTCTGGATTTCTTGCTGGGCAATTGGCGAACAGTTGCGCTATAAATCGGTTTGAAAATAATGTGTTCCCCACATTTATCATAAATATTACTACAGTATGGATATGTGCCATTTGCCATGTATTTGAGGTTTAGTCAGATTTGGTGATACTTTTCTGGCACTGATGTGCGGCTCAGGTGCGCATCCCAACAAACTGGCAACGCATCTCTGCTACGTGGCAAGTGCCGGACCTGATGCTGGCAGGACGCCATGTCCTTGACTGATTTCTGCACCCTCCTGAATCAATGTGCGCTCAAAGCCCTTCTGCTAAATGGTTTTGATGCAGGATGGGATGGAAGCGGAATTGTTGTGGCACGGCTGCACCAGGCGAGCCTGATAAGTATATTTTTTTAAAGATGAAATTGATAAATTGGACATTTCATGAAGCATGCATGCTTCGGGGAGGATCGTTTTGCATGTGAGGACAAGCTTTCGGGAGCTTGGCATTTGGAGCAAAGATTCAAGGTAGGTGTGGATATTGGTGACCTGAATCCGCGCAATTGTAAGCCAAGAGAGATCACACCACGGGGCAAATAGTATGCTGATATTCTGCTGACTTCCGCTTTTGCTCACTGGTCAGTAGGAACTTGTAGGCTGCTTTCTTTTGAACATAATGCTGTCAGTTTACGGCCTCAATGCCCGATTTGGCAAAGCCCCCCCACATGTTGCAGGTGCAGCCTGGTGCAGGCTGGAGATCTGCAATCAAGCGCCGCCAGCTGGACTAACACTGGCTTTCGGTTCCGCATGAGTAGAGATCGCATAGATAGCCATAGAATGCCACAGAATGCCATAGATGCCAGAGCGAAGTCTAGAGCCTAGAGCGAATCCAGATCAGTTTTGTGCCAGGCCTTTGCATTGCCAGTGGCCAGACTTGCCAGCGGCATTCTGCTGAAACCTATGCAGATGTGCAAGCTGTGCAGATTGCTTTTGAAGGCAAGATGCCAGGTTACTAGTGAAAGCTACGTGGTTCGTTTGCCAAGATAGCAGATGCCTGCCTCTTGTGGGCTTTCTGTGGCTTTGTGCTATGCTGTCAGGTAGAGCATTGGTTGTGCTTCATAGCGCCTTGGCGTTTGAAAGAAAACCATCACTACGAGCATTCATTTGCAGAGATTGAGGTGGCAATTTGTGACCATTTGTCAGATAGATTTAGTTTGCTATATGTTGCTTGTGAACTTGTCGGTGAAGGTGGCAGCCGTTTAGATTTCTGGGATTTGGAGAAGGGTGCGCTGGTGGAGGAGCTGGACCTTGGTGCCGAGTACAGGCAGCTGGTGTCGAAGTTGCCGTGCGAATCGGGTTTCCTCCACTTCAGGTTTTTCAATCCTCTCAATTGACTCGGGTGAATGCCAGATTCCGAGCTAGCACCAAGAGTAGTAAAGAGCCTGAGACAGCCAGGTCGATGTGCCAGAGCGAGATTGAAATGTTCTTGGCTCGGCAGAGCCCAGACGGTCCAATTCTGGAGTATTTGTCATTAGTCCAGGGCTCAAGCTGCCAAGGGTGTACGAGGAAAGATCTTCATTGGCACGCTAGCGGGTATCAACCTGTCAAAGCTTTGGGGTTTGAATCTAACTAGGAGCTGAGGAGGCAACCTTCGGAGATCTTTAAAAGTCTCAACGGCCATCGTTTCAGCGTATCTGGATGTAGAAGTTTTCAACCCAAAATATGCCATGTTTGCTTAAGCTGAACAGCGTGGAATGGACACGGGGCGTAGCCAACAATGCCACTAGAGAAGTCAACTAAGTCAACGGCTGCAGGAAGCCTTGAAGAAACAGAAAGAAACAGAAGAACTGACGTGGAAAAAAATCTTGACCGCCCCACTCCAAAGATCTACTATGTGATGGGAATATTGATGCTAATCTGGTGCAGACTGAAATTCATGTCTCATTCATCAGCTTAAAATTCGTTTCTGGGTTTTATTACACGTGATCTGAAAAGTGGCAACGTGTCAGTCAGGGTTAGGACTGTTGAGGAAGGCTGCTTGATGGCCGTTGAAGAATCCTGGGAGCTCACTCGCTGGTGGCGTGAAGGTGCGGAAGCCGAACTTTCCTCATTGCCCACTCTGCATTGCTCCGTGGTGGGTTTCACAGGCCCTGGCTGCTTTGAACTTGAGCCCGATGAGTTTGTGCTTACCCCGCGGCATGAGCGGCAAGACCAAGCAGACGGATTTGCAGCTTGGCAAGCTTAGAATGCAACAGGTACACTCCAGGAAGCCCAGTGATACGAAGGTCGACATCACCCCCTGAGTCATGGCAAACGCACATGCACACATGCAAGAATTTAAGCACCGATGTGCCCCAACTGGTGCATCAGCCAACTTAACCACCGATTCCACCCACCCACCTCCCATCCATGGAACGCACTGACCCGGTTTAATTACTAGTTATATGTGTAAGATATACATATAAGTTAAACTAATCTAGTTTCTCCATGTTCATCATGCTTTTCATGCCCCAAGGCCATTGAGGCTGAGTTTGCCGACTGGCGGCCAAGCACGCCCAGCAGTAAGGGAGGCTAGATGATAATGCATGCATCAGTGGTGAATGGCTTGAACATAATTTGCAATCCACCAAGATGGTTCGGGTGCAACTTTTTTTGATTATATACATATTATTTGTTGGGTAATTTTGGCCAGATGTCGCTAGACTCCATGTCCCAGTCGTTGCAGGAAGGGTCTACGATTTGGCTTCTGGAGAAGGACACGACACGCACAACAAGCTTTATCAGCTGGAGGAGGAAGAGAGCCTTGCAATCTAACGGTTGGTAAATGTTTGTAAAGTTGGGATCAGAATCATATGAATCATAGGCATGATAAGTTCACCGAGGAATGCCTACCTTTCAGCTGTCCAGCTTCTGAAAGACCTGGGTCCTGGCCGCACAGAGGTGCTGCCCGACAGTAAAGGGCATCTTTATTATGCAGTAATGACGTTTCATTCTCAAAAAAATCTCGAAGAATGTTGAATGATGCTTTGGTAGGCAGAGGTGGTATGGAAGACTTGCGTGCTGCGTGACTGGGCGCACTTCAATCACTGCAGGATGGTTTGGGAATGTGTTGTGCGTCGAGAACAATGCAAGAATTCCACTTGAGGTGAGAAGCTCCGGCTAGCACGGTCAGTCGTGCGAACACCTCCCCGCAATTCTCTTTCGAGACAGGCCCTTCCAAGAGCGTTTTCCTCTGGATGTTGTGTTTTTCCGGATTGGCAACTGCAGTTTGAGGGCATCACAGCACCTGGTGGCCTTTGCAGTCAAATGAGTACAGCTAAACGGCAGAATGCAGGGTTACTGATTTTGAACCATAGCCAGATCAACAGCTTTCTGCTTGGTTCATATTGCAACTTGCTGTCGGGTTGTTTGTTGGAGTGTTTCGCGTCACTTCAGAACTCCGATGATACAAGCTCCATGGTGGAAGCAGAGGACATCGAAGTCTGTTTTGCCCTGAGAACTCACGTGCAATGCGTCCCTGCTGAACCGAAGTCCAAGCAACTGGTAGAGACGTATGTAGCCACTGTGTAGCTCAGGTCCAGAAAATTGGCCGGAAGATAGCTTCCGACCATTAGCCTGTGACTTTGCTTTCAACTTTGCAGAGCTGGAGGTTGCAGAGAAAGAAATGAAGGCATCTTTAGATTCTTGTAAGTAAACACCACTATGTACAGCAATGCTCCCGTCGTAACCTTTTCACAGATGCCTATATACGCTGTGATTTGATTTGATCTATTGGTAGGGTTGCATGGAGATGCAGACGCAGCCGCCGTGCACATTGCAGATCCAAGCAAGCCCAATTTTTTTGGAGGCTGACGTCAGGAACCTCCTGCTCGGGGTGTTCAGCAGCTGGCGCCAAGTAGTCCAGCCATGTCAGAGAGGTGAGCGCATGGGTTCATGAATGGCCTAGCTACGCTAGCACGTCAAACTTTTATGATTCTGACATTCAACATTGTAAAATAGCATGGCATTCTGGCCGACATCTACGAACCACTTTCCTAGCAAATTTCCAGCGCTTTTGTGGCTGGAGGCAAGATATCGCCTGGCAAGCAGAACCAGGCTCTTCATGCATGAGAATTATGCTAGTGTGTACAGTTCGCGAGGGTAGGCAGGTGTGAGGCACTGTCAATGCTGCTACGAGGAACTTTGAGGATTTGACAGGTGGAACAAGAAATGGTCAGGGTTTGGAAAGCTGTTGTTGGAAAGCCAGTGAGCAAGAGCAATGATTTTCAGCAGGCAGAATCTACCCAATTTGTTGACTCAGCACCTAGAGCCAGAGTGTTTTCCAAAAGTGTCTTAGGGCACTTCAGCCAAAGGGCTTTCTTTTTCGGACAAGTTGCGCCCCTTTCAGTGGCATGGCATGCCCAATGAGAATAGCAGTTTCTGAGATCTAGAGTCATATAGTCAAGCATGGAGCACCACACCTTGTTGCATGAGGGCAAGGGGCGTCTTGCCAGAGAGGCCGCGTGGATGATGTAGCTGTAGCTACAACTTTTGCTAGTAAAGTGCAGGAGGATGTCATGCCAACATCCATTTCTGGTTGCATGGACTTTGTTTTTCATTGTTTTTCCACGGATATGTTTGCTTTTGAAACTTTTGGACTTCGTTTGACCATGCCAGCTTTGTGAAGATGCGGAATTATCTGTAAAGATGTATTTATGTACTGTATGTAAATGTATATATATATATGTATATGATATGCGTATGTTTTTTAATCTTAGATAATATCTTCAAGTTGCCATGAATGGTGAGTCATGCCATTGGGCCCATGTCGAAGGGCTGGAGGTGGAACATGGAACAGTGGTGTTGTGGGTGCCGACTTATGCGCACAGTGGATTGCAGGGCCCCTGCATCACAAATGACAATTTCGGGAGCGAGTGCTTTTAAGCCAAACTGGGGATGTGCGAATTGCTCTGTATTGTGGAAAATACTTAGGGTGCCAAGCGTGCTCCTGCCATGGTGAGGAGAGAGTGCTTGCAACAAGGACAGTTTCATTGTGTCTCATTTATGGAGGCGTCCCTCCTGCACTATTGATGCATGTAGAGACAGGTCCCAAAGGCTCGGTGCTTGCTGCAGAAGCGCCATTTGGAAGCTTCAGATGGATCCTTCCAATAGTGATTTGGTGAAGTTGGTGAACACTTTCGCAAAGTCAATCGCAGAAAGTCAGATCCAGTCATAGTCATAGATTAGGGGATTGAATTGGAAGGGAGGCAATCCATCAAAACCATGATGACCATATGACCAGTATACTTTCCAAGACCTGCGCTGTGAGAGGAAAACAGGCCGTACCGCATCGAGCAGTGGATATGTTCGATCATTTTCTCTCATTCTGAGGCAATGTGCCGCATCTGCAGTTTTTCATGTTTTTTCCACATTTTGTGCCGTTTTGCAATTCCCACACTTGGTCTCTTTTGTCTCGATCACACGCTGAGGCTAGTCTCAGCTTTCTTACACAAGAGAGGTGAGCTAAGCATGTTTGTTCAACCGCTTGTGATCCCTTTTGTATCTCTATGTTTTTTTTTGCAGCAAGGAACTTCTCAAGGGACTGTGAATTGTTTTGGGAAGGTTTCATGAAGATGCTAGTGGTCAAACTCAACATTCATACAGGGCCACCGTCACATGCATCACATTGAGCGGCAGGTCAAGAGGGAAGACGACACTGGAGAAGTTCGAAAACTGAGCTGGTCTCAGGTGTCGGTTTGGCAGGTCCAGTCAGCAGCTCGTTGGACTGTGGCAAGCAAGCATGCAAACAAGCAAGGCCAGCGACAAAAAAAAGCATATCATGGAATGTGTGCAATCACTTTCATGCATGAGTCGATGGACTAGCTAGCCCTTTTGTTGCTATGCTGGTCCCTGCTGGCCTCATTAGACTAGTTCTGTCATCTTGCCAAGAGAGCTGGTGGCAGCAAAGATCTCCTCACAGACCAGTTTCCAGAGCAAGAAGATGTCTTTCGCGGGGGTTGTGTGCTTGGACCGTAGGACCGTAGGAAGCGAAAAAAGATGGAACTGGATAAACCGGATCCTTCTGTTTGAAGCTTGCCTGGAGGCCCAAGGTTAGCCCATGAAAGCCAGTAAACAATTGAAGCAGATGCACAAGTTGCACACTCCTAGTGGCAAAGCTTTTTTGAAAACTTTTGCACTTTACTTAGTGTCACAACCAAGACATCAGTTTGTTCCAGCAACTTTGCATAGCTCCTACTCTGCCATGGCAATTGTCGAAAAAGCCACACCTGGCAAGACAGCCACAGTTTTTGATCTAGCCTCAGCTTTGGGAGAGCTTTCATGCACGAGTTTCGCAGACACCTGTACCACCTCAAAAGAAGACTTCAGCTTGAGGTGGGCAACATCCCATATGACGCCACTGAAGACGTAGTGTCCTGAGTGGTGAATTTTCTTACAAGGTCAATGCAAACACTGCGGGTGTTGAAATGTCTGGAGAATCAGAGAATTAAGTTTTTTTTTGCAAGGATGTGCGTGGGCACTTGGCGCAGGGTGGCAAGGCCGAGTAGTCTGCACACGCACACCAGTCCTCTCCGTAGATGAATTGATTCGCAAGTTGCTCTGAATCATGTAGAGGTGGAATCTTTCAGGATGGTCTTTGACAAGGACAATACCGGTGGAGTGCGATCAGCCATTGTGTGCATTCCTTTGTTTTGCAGCCCATTGTGCGCGCTTGGTGCTGAGGAGACTCTTCAGCCAAAAGGCTATGGCTTCTGTGACTTCTCGGACTGGTGGTTGGGCTTTGGGTTGTTTTGAGCCAAGCCACCACATGTCTAAACTCAAAAGTATCTATGTAGACTTATGAGCCGACCCTGACAGAAGCACTTTGGCCTTAATTTGGGATTTCTTCTCACTGTACCAAGATCGGACCATTTGGCAGGTAGAAAACAACGCCGAAAACAAAGCCAAAGACGATGGAGATCAGCATTTAAAATTATAATTGCACATTTCGGGATTGGTATTCTTGGCTTTGATTCATGTCCGGACATGGGACCCTGAGACTGCCACAGACAGATTTTCTTGATGTTTTTGCCAGTTCCTTGACACTCTCTCTCTCTCTCTTTTTGAACAACATTGCAAAATATTCAAAATCAACACTTTGTACACACACACACATGCAATGTACATGTAAGTTTTATGTACACTGACGGACTACCAATACAACACGAAATTGATGATTTTCATAGCTGCGCATCTTGGTCCAATCTTTGTTTTGTAGAAAGAATATAAGGCTTCGCACGAAGAATATAACCCAAATAGGCCAAAACGATGCTACAATAGACTGTTTCAAGTACCGCAAGCAATGACATTTACATTTACCATTGCTCTTACACCCACAGCTATAGCACAGCACAAGACATTTCAGTGCAGTACAACATTTGCAGTACAGTATAGCTACAGTGCGGACACAGTACAATTGCAGTACAGCACGGTACACTTTACACTTTCAGTTATTGGTGCAGGTGCAGTTCAATTATTCTATATATCTCGAGCATTTTTATGAAATTAGTTCTAACTGGTCGTCCGACATAGTATATTGTTCTTGTTTTTTCTTATTGTATGTTTGGCTTTTTGCGGCCAGCGCATGGCCGACAGGACCCTGACACAGCCATAAATGCAATCAAGATCCTCAGCGAGAAGGAGTGCAACGGCCAGAGCCACAATGCAGATTGTATGTTTCAGGATGTTTCAGGCCACCGGTCACCAAACTTGAATGTAGATGATATGAAGCGAAATAGATGTAGATAAATGTGAGCAGATGTAAACCGAGGCATGTACCACATCAAACATATAGAGTGCGAAATTCATGTGAATTCCTAGTGATTCAATTGGAGCTTTTGATCCCCGATCGTTGGAGGCGAGGTCACTGAGCCTTTTGCTCCATCCCAAAAAGGTCACGTTAACAATTGCCATGTTCCTGTAGATGCAAATGGATGTAAATTGACAAAATAGGTGATACATGTAGATTCAAGAAGATGTATGTAATTGATGCAAATCGATGCGAATAGGTATGAAGTGATAAGAAAATATATACATCTATTATGTCTAAAGATATCAAAAAAGGATAGATGTTGATAGAACCGACTGTAAATTAAATGTGGCTAGAGGTAAAATTGATGTGAAGACACGACACGAAACAGATATAAATTGAAGTGCTGCAATTAATAAATAGAGGTGAAAGACATGACTAGATGTAGATCGTGATGTGTACAGACACAACTTGATGCAAGTAGATGTGAAGACGGATGCAACAGCAGCATATTTTTGCATGTACATGAATGTGAAAAACAGGTGTAAACAAACAGTGATGCGTGTCGATTATATACATATGCATTTGTATACATCGACGTGAATGCATGTGAAGAATCGCGGCAAAAATTCGTCAACATATGTTTGGAAACCTCTTGCCAGGTTGACCCTTCTTGTGACCCCTGAGATTTGCATGAAAGGAGGATGTTTGATTACTATGATGATGATGATGATGATGATGATGATGATGATGATGATGATGATGATGATGATGACTACGGTGATGATGATGATGATGATGATGATGATGATGATGATGATGATGATGATGATGATGATGATGATGATGATGATGATAGTGATGATGATGATGATGATGATGATGATGATGATGATGATGATGTATGATGATGATGATGATGATGTATGATGATGATGATGATGATGTATGTATGATGATGATGATGATGATGNGATGATGATGATGATGATGATGATGATGATGATGATGATGTATGATGATGATGATGATGTATGATGACTAGTATGATGATGATGATGATGATGATGATGATGATGATGATGATGATGATGATGATGATGATGATGATGATGATGATACGTGAGTGATGATGATGATGATGATGATGATGATGATGATGATGATGATGATGATGATGATGATGATGATGATGATGATGATGATGATGATGATGATGATGATGATGATGATGATGATGTAGATGTATTAGTCCCGCAAGTGCCTTCCCGCAGGTGACAATTTGGTTTTCTTGTGTTTATGTGGTGTTTTGGAAGGGCTCTCCTGTTTCCATACTTGTTATTTTTTTACAATTTTGGATGATTGAAATAACCGTAAATTATTGCAAATAAGATGCAAAGGAATGTAACTTGACGTGAGCATTGACTGACCCTCCGGCCAAAGCGTGAGCGTTTTGTTCAGTCCCGGGGGCCTTTTAGAGACTGTGTGGAGTCATGAGAGGGAGATGTGAGGAGATGTAAATACATGGGTGTGAGGACACGCTGATATTTCATAGAATAGATAGAAACTTGACATACACATACAGGGCTACACAGTACAAACCCCCAGCAACGTGTTAGCCTAACAACAACAGGTTACAACAGATTTATTTGCAAGTCGCATCTCACATCTTGCGTGCACAGGAATCCGTTCAGATTCGGTGCGCGATGGATCTGCACTAGAAAATGTCAGAAACGTTGCCGCTTACCAGCCGGGATGGCCTGGCTCCGAGCCAAAGTTGCAAGATCGGACGGGTGGTCATCCTCGCAGCCACCTTCACTGCAGGCTTCGCTTGTGGCTTTACCGCTGCAAGTCCTAAGCTCACTACTCCAACGGCCTCGTCTTTGTGGATACCAATGCCGTGTACACCAGATGATGCCTCCAAGACACTTTCTATTCCACCCACGTCACAGAACAGTACGCCAACGCATTTTCCATCCATCATCACGCCAGTACTACCAAATGCACCAGTGAAAGTCCCTGCCCAGACCAGCACTGCAAATACAGCTAGTACAACATCAAAACCGTCAAACGACAAGATTATTGTGAAGGTTTTTGCGGGCGGGAATGGGCGCTTGGGTAACAACATAGGGCAACTCTTGCATGGCATAGCCTTTGCACGTCGCATTCATGCAGACCAAGTCCAACTGGTTGCCTCAGGTGGTCAGATACCTCAGATCTTCCAATTGAAAAGCCTAACACTAGACATGCCAGAAGCCGGAAGCGAGCGGGGTGTCATACCCAAAGAATGCAATGAAGCTGCGCAGGCTTCCCGAATGAATAAAGAGCCCAACACTTATGCCAGTGGATTTTGGACTACACGCTGTTCAGGGATTCCAGGAAGTGAATATCACAAGCTTGCACTCGAGTACATTTGGCCGCTGCTGAAGCCGGAGGTAAAGGAGTGCATTGAGAGTGCTGATGGTGCAGTAGAACAACGTTTGACGGTGCATTTGCGTGGCCAAGACCTTTGGAGCATGGGTGAGTTTGACCTTGCTCCGAAGACGCCACTCAATAGATCAGTTGGTGCTCACCACTGGTTGTGGTCCAATCCTCCTTGCAGTATGTATGAGAAGATTATCCAAGAAGAAGGTTACTCAGAAGTTTTGGTCGTCACATCACCGGATAAGCGACATGCATGCATTCCCTGGTTTGAAGAACTTCCGAATCGATTAGGGACCAATTTGAAGGTGACGATACAGGCAAGTTCATTGGCAGAAGACTTTTGTGCCCTTGTACGCGCTAGAAATATGGTGGTCTCTTTCTCCACCTTGTCTAATGCAGCTGCAGTGCTGAGTAAGCATGTGAAACGCATATATGTCCGCAACTTTGCGGCCAATTCCATGTTGAATTGCAAGCTGTGGCCTGAAATCTCCTTGGTGCGCTACGGCATGGCTATCACCGAGCAGCATCATGAACCTTACAACAATACGTACGGCGGAGTCATTGAGTGGTTTCAGACCTACAACACTAGTCAAATCTACAGAACAGAATGCAAATGAATGGAAAAGGCGAGAAGTGGGCGGGTCAGAGGCCAAACGTGTCTAACAGCTCTAGTTCTCAAGAGCCCCTCATCACACCACTTGATCCTTGATTGCGCCCCAGTCTTGGCCCCACTCTCCCGATTTGCCACAAGAACGAGGCCGAAAGCTGAGGCTGGATTTGGCTGATAATGTGTGGATCTCAGTGTGAGGTCCTTGCACCAAGTACCTTAATTAACACTTTGGAGATTTTCCAGCACATGACTTTAGAACACTTGAGATTTTCCTTTTCCTTGTTGTTGGGCTTTGTGGGTACTTTGATGTTTGGCATTATCGATGGCTCCTTGTGTGCACTCGTCATGCTTCCAAGCCGCCGGATAGGAGCTGCGTGGGGTGCAATCGAAGGGTGCTGGGAGGTGGGAAGCAGTGAGCAGAGTAGGCAAGCAGATTATAGTGGATGATGGATGCAAATAGGATCAATAGGATCAACAAAAGTCTTGCAAACTTTGTTATCATGTGTGCACTTGAATGCTTTTTGCCATATTCTCAGTGGTACATCTTGTCCAGCCGGACCGTTCGTGGTGCTGGGGAGAGAGAGGGAGAGAGACATGTCTCGTAGAAGGTATAGCCTCGAAAACTGTCGGTTAACTACGCATGACTAAACACTGACGCATGAAATTTTGGTATTGTTTGGAGGCAAGCTGCTTCCGGGTCAACTGCGTCTTTAGCTCAAATGACTCAGTGGTGAAGTCAAATTGGCAAGAAGCAACGGGTTTACTGCGGAATGAATGTTGCATTGGATCTTCGAGCCCTGCACATCTAATTGGTGGATGTGGGTTGAGGTTAGCGATTCCTGGCGCAGAGGGAGGGACTGGCCCTTGGCATTGCCTGTTGGAGTCTACACCAGCAGAGGAATATCCAGCAGATTTGATTAAATCGGCCACGCCGAGGGCACCAAGACCACGCATGCCACAAGCTCCTCCAGCAGGGAGCTGATAAAGATCTGTGAGCTCTTGCGAGCTTTGTTGTGGGATTCTATGGGTTTCTCAATGGAATGAGGACTCAGACCACCCATGTGATTCTCACGGGACTGCATCATCGGGCTGCAAGGCTCCAATCAAAACCAGTGGCACCACAGCGGCAAGCGGTGTGGTCACACCAGGTGCACCCCACAAATCCCAAATATGAAACTTGGATGTGGTAGCAGGTGATGCCATGCGATACCTAGGTCCACTTGCAATCTTGTGGTGCATGACTTGTGATTTAAACCTTGTGAGCCGGCACCCTAAAGCTACAGCATGTTACTCCGCTGCCTTAGCTTCAAGGTCAAGGTCGGTGTATGAAACCCCATGGAAATCACCACGCAATGGCCAAAACTGTGCAAAGCTATTTTCAGCGAGTAAGTTAATGACCGCAGACTCGCTAGTCATCCAGGTCATCAAACGTCACCAAGCAGCTCAACCGTTTAGTGGATGTGCACTGACAAGATAGAGCATGGAGGGAAGCACTCTCATAGACACCGCCCACACTAGAGAGAGCAGACACGATACAGACTGACGGATATGATTCATCTGACTGGTTTACGTTTTCAGCCTGAAATGGCACGCGACATGTCCAGCTGCACGGCTTGGGCAAATGGGACGCCAAGCACGCCACCGAGACAAAAAGGCAAGTTTCCTGGGTTGGGAGGGTCGGATTCCGGGGCTGCGCAAGACCCACCACTGGATCCAATGTGGCGTGCAGGCCAAGAAGCAGTGGCTTTCAGAGAAACGACGCAGCTTGGCGGAAGGGTCAGGAACTTCTGTAATACGAAACAACTCTTGAAAGAGAAATGTTGCTCAAGAATGTCGATAGGTCTTCCGGATCCTTGTGAATGGCTAGTTCTCGTAGTTCGTTGCGGGTGACAGAAGTTGCCCAAGCAGCATCCTAATGGCTGAGGTGGCGCGGATGTAGAAACTGCAGAGGCCGGTTGCTCACTCCCTTCAATGGAGCTGTGTTTGTCAAGCAGTTTGGAGCATTCAATTAGGTCCTGGAAGTATGGAATCCACCGCTCCATGATGATGCTTTATGGTTGAATTTGCACATTGCCAAGGAGTCTGGGCTGCTGAAAGCTGAGGAGGACTTTCGCAGCATCTTGAATCAATTGCGCCAGTTTTACAGGCATGAATGGCAGTTGGTCCTGTTGGACCCAGTGTTTTTGCTGTTTTGGCGGGCTCGAGGTTACTATGACTCCCAGCACTTTTTTCATGGACCAGAGGAGGCTGAAGAGCAGGCCAAGAGCACATAGCAAGTTTGCACTGGCTTGTGTGCTTTGTGGACGTTGCTGCTTTGAATTGATTGAAGGACACAACTTCACAATCTGTTGTATCGAGTTTTTTTTTTGAGGTGGAGTGTAGGAAGGACGTTACATGAAGCCCCGACTTGTGCCTTCCCATTTCGGCTCAAGTGGGTGGCATTACCAAGATATCTTTCCTGCCCTTTGTTACCCTCCAAATTTCTTGGGTGGGTGAATTTGAGGATAATCTGATGTTTTCATTGCCCATGCGATCTTATTTCAGTGTCAGATCTGATGACATCAGACGATGTATGACACCGACAATTCCACCAGCAACTTCACTTTGGAAAAAATGATGAAACATGTCTTGGAGGAAGGATGGGGTTGTGAACATATCAACTAGACTGTTTGCTTAAGCAACGATTTCTACCCGCATTTTTCTGACTTGTGTCATCGGCACTTTTGTTGTGAAAAACCTGGTCGCAGGCAGCTTTTTGGACATCTTTGCGCTCTCCTCTTCCAGTAACTTTGCGAGTTGCCTGGCCTATGGGATTGTCACATGGAGTCTTGTCCATGACGTGTCCCAGTAAGAAAAATCACTGCACCGCTTTTGAATGCTTTTTAAGTTTCGCTCCGCTTTTCAACTTTAGTGTGCTTCAGTCAGTACGGTTTTGAAGCTTTCGTATACTATAGTGCCTTGTGGTGATAAAAAGGTGTCAAAATGCCATAGTATGCTGGCGCTGGAATGCTTTATCATACTTCAGTTTGTTTTTGTGTGCATTGGTTTGCTTTTGCATATCTTTAATGTAGTGTCCTTCGCATTTCAATATGTATGCAATAATATAAATAGATTAGCGGACCTATACTGAGACCACGTTTGCAACAAATGCATGAAACAAGTTGCACGATGCAGTCAAGCTCAGAACGAAAACCAATCCGATGACTCGAAACAGCATAGCTATAGTACTGTAATTTGCTTTAGCCTAATAGAACCTAATATAATCTGATATAATCTAATATAATCGAGCGGGACCTGATATAACCCAATATAACCTGATATAATCTAATCTAATCTAATCTAATGTAATGTCATTTTATGTTATGTGTTGTTATGTAATGGATGTAGTATGTATGGGAGAGCAGCCTGTTTTCCAACCACCTTACACTATTCAGCCATCCCAAAGGTACGCAGTGCGTCTGTCGAAGCGATCCTGCAAAATCAAGGGTGGAAGCGACGGTGTGAGCTTCTTGCCGAATTCATGCAGGGGCTAAAGGATGGCTAAAGGATCTCAACAGATATCTACCTATCTGAATGTATTTCTTCGACATATCTCATGCCTGTAAAAGACTCAGCAGGGTCTCCGCAATAGCATCCCAGCTCATCGCCACGGAGAGCTCAGCAGTGCCTCACATTCCAAGGTTCGATGCAGCTGGCAACTGGACAGAAAAAACACAGAGCTTCTGTGTTGTTGTGATTTGCTCTCCGTGTTTTATCATGTTTCGTTTGATTATCTTTGCCTCCGAGGCATGTCGGTTTGGGAGATGGACTCCTTGCAGCAGCATGGCAGAGATGATATGCATTGAAGGATTCGCACTCAACATGCCAGAAGTTTAGAAAATTAGCGGACCATGTATGATTCATGTGATCATAGCGATGCAGTTTACTCTGAGTAAAGTACAGTCCGTTCAAGAACCGCACGGATATTAAGGCCCAACTCACCAGTTTGATGAGATACCAGTAGTTGCTTATTTGACTGGATGTACCCTGCATGTGCATATTAAGCCAATGCAAGCTTTTTCGTAAAGGACAAGTATTGCTTAAAAACTCCTGGAACTGCCTTCATTCCCCACTCCATTCTTAGCGATTAAAATTGTTGGCTTATTCGTTTCGTTGCTTTTAATTTTAGTTGATATGTAATATGAATGTATACACATATGTATAATATGTATATTTTATAATGTATATATTAGGTTACATCAATATGAATATTTACAAGATACAGAAAGCGAGGCAGTCAGTGCAGCCTCGGTTTTAATGTGATTAGGGCCTGCGGCAAATTTCAATCAAGGGGAGATGACTCAGGTCCCAACTTCAAAGGTGAAACGCATTGAAACCACAATTCATTTGGATGAGGTACTCTAGTGACAGCAAGTTGCTTGGATGCACATGCATCATTGCAGATCATTGCTAGTGTCCCTGACACCACCGTCAAAGCAGTCGTTGTTGTCATGTTACTGTCCTGGTCATGGTTTGTCACATGAACACGACAATGAAAATTGTTTTCTGTTAATCTACTGGATTCCTGGATAATGATCGTACGATGATTTAATGAGGATGTTGGCCGATTTTTTGATTGACCTTACGATTCTTTATGACGCTCGATGGCTCATTCGTCTTGTTGTTGTTGTTGTTGTTGTTGTTGTTGTTCTTGTNTTGTTGTTGTTCGTTGTTGTTGTTGTTGTTGTTGTTGTTGTTGTTGTTGTTGTTGTTGTTGTTGTTGTTGTTGTTGTTGTTGTTGTTGTTGTTGTTGTTGTTGTTGTTGTTGTTGTTGTTGTTGTTGTTTCCAACGATGAAGACAAGTGCACTTTAAGTCCAAGCACCATTCAGGCTGCGTCATTGGGCAGAGAGAGAAAACCGCCGAGGCACAATTTGCTTCCAGGACCAGTCAAGAGCAGAAAGACCATATAGCATTGACATAGACATGCGCAGAGCAATTTTTGTAATTGCTAGTAACATGTATCCTAGCGTGTGCGCATAGAAGTCAGTTGTGAACTTTTGACTTTTGACGACGGTTGGTTTGACACATTTTGGATCAAGAGGGTGGGTCGCCCATCGTACAAGGCACTGCCCAAGCCACGAGAGCCTTCATGAGCAGGTGAAAGTCCGGGAAAGCTTCAAAGTGGGAGACAGCAGTGTCTGGACATGCAATGCCAGACGATGAGGAAGATGATGAGGTAGAAACAACGGAAGCAAGCGAAGTTGATCCCAAAAAGAAAAAACCTAAGAAGAAAAGAAAAAGAAAGGGAAACCGCAAGATGCTCAGGATGATGAGGCTGGCGAGGCTCAGGGGCTCAACTACTGGCCTGCGCCGGACAATTTCATGAGCATGAATGATGGGAATGCAGGAGAGGATGAGGAGTGGGTGGACATTACTTCCCTTTGCGAGCTTGCAGTCTCTGGCATGAACCTCGGGGAGATGATAGAAAGTTCCAATTTCCGGCTTCTTGATGCCATGTCAGCCATTGAGATCATGGATCCGAAGATGGACACCGGCTATAAAAGCCATGAGGATATGACTCTGGCAAAGGCTGAAGCGCTTGGTCTCGTGTCGGAGCACCTCGAAGCAGAGGTTTTGGTCGGGCTGATGGATCACTTGATGATGTATTATTTGCTTTGGCTTGATGGCCACACCATTGTTCAGACATGCTTCTCATGTGTGTATTTGCAGGATGCCCCACGACTACTGAAGCCAATCCCCACATTGGGCAGCTTTGTGGATGCCTTACTGGTGGCTTGTCAACATGCGAAAAATGCCGTCAACTCTGCTGGAGTTTGGGATGATGAGGATTTCATGCCCACAATGTTCAATGTTGACTTTCAGGCCTCAAGCGTATTCAGCTCGGATCCGTCCAAGGTGAATGAGAAGATAAAGGCAGAGCGAGAAAAGCTACAGGATGAGTCAGCTGCTTGCCGGCTTGAGTTTATGAGCAAGTACATGTCAGCCTTGGTGGCGTTGGCGAAGCCCAAGTCCTCAACCTTGCCAAGCACAAAGGGGCTCCTTGCCAAATGTGCACAGTTGCTTAAGAAGATCGAGGAAACGGCCCAGCCACCCGGTGAAGAAGTGAAGAAACGCTTTGCCGCTTCTTTGAACAGGAAGCTGTTGGTGCCAGGCCCTCCCCGACAAGTCGAGCCCATCGAGGATCCAAAGGTGGTCTTCAGCATGTGGGAAAAGCACATTAATGAATTGAGCCTTTGCTGCTCATTCCTCATGAGGCCTTTGGGCGACCTTCTCCAGGGTGTCCTGAAATCTGAGGACAAACCAAATGTACTCAGTCGTTCAGTGGCACAGGTGGTCGTGTCCGAATCCGGATTGGTGAGACGTTTGTTGCAAGAGTCTTTGGAGGAACATTTGTTTCCTGCAGAAGCCATGCAGCATTGCAAGAAGCAAACAGAACCATTTCTGCAACGCTGCGAGTCGATGTTCTTGCACATGCTGAAGTTAACGCATCTGAATCGTGCCCGCCGCTTTCGGAGGTTGGCTCATGTGTTTCCAGATTTCAATGAGCTTCAGCTGGAGGCATATCGATTGGATGACACATTGAGGTCCACCTTTGGGGCCAACTTGCAGTACTCACGGCCCAGCTGGATCTTCATCATGGATCATGCATTGCAGGCTATGATCACCAAGTTGCTGATTGGGTTCCAGCTGGATATCTATGAGGAAGCGGAGCTACACATGATCTATTGGTATGTGGACTACTTGTCTGGCCTGCGCATCCACTATCTCAATGAGATGTATTGTGCCAAAGAGAGCTCCGGAGGTAAAAAGAAGGTACCCAGAGCTAAGGACATTTTGTCGGGCAAAGGGAGCAAGCCGAAGCATCCACCACCGAGCCTTGTTATGCTTGAGGCCATGCAATCCATGGTCCGCGGGCTTTTTCGCCTCTTGGCCTTTTGCTTATCGGAAGGTCTTTTGTCAAGCCCCAAATCGGTCCGTGCAGGACTTGCCCAGCGATTTGTTCTGAGGTTCAGGTCTTTGGAAACGTTTCAACTTCCCCACCTGCCATCCTACCACGACTTTGACCAATCTGCTGTCCTGGCACAAGAGGCCTCCGAGAAACGAAGTGTCCTGTCAGCAGCGCAAGCATCCTTTCATGAAGCATCACAGCTGCTGGAAAGATTCAATGTCGGTTTGAGAGACAGAGATTCTGAAAAAGCCAGCAGTGACTATGACTTGCCCAAAGCTTTGCGGCGAGTCGCGGTTGCCAATCAATTGGGAATCACACAGCTCCTGCGCTTGGAGACTGAAGAGTTGAGTCGGAAGAAGGTGATCACAGAGACATTGCATCATCCAGACTTCATCTCCATTCAGGTGGTAGACAAGTGAGCCCGCGGGAGTGGGGATTTTGGGAGCTGTATCCGCCAAAGAAGAGGCTGGAACAACTTGCTGTCTAGGAGTTCGTGTGGTGACAAATAGCAGATGCCTTTGCCTTTCTGCAGTCAGTTGAAATCGACAAATTAATGCATCATGATGCTCTTCTAAATTGGTTGACACACCGGTCTTTTCCACTTCCGCCAGCGCTTCTGTGCTTCAACTTGATCACAAAATTGCCAAATATTGCAGCACAACCAAGCAAGACCATTTTGGACCATTTTGGATTGTTGTTTTGAGGAGCTAGTCTCTCTGATTCCTGCTCTGCTGCTGGCTCTGAAACCGGGAGACGTTGCTTGGCCATGCAAGAACATTCCGGAGTCGGCATTTAAGCAACGAAGCCAGAAGCGGTGTGCACTTTTTTCCCCAGGTTTGCCTGGACCTTTGTGCTGCACCCGGGCCGGATCTCCAGAAATCATGCAGCATTGACTTGAAACTTTGTGTTTTTTCCTGCTGTAAATCGTGAGACTGAAATCACTGAGCTGTGATCTCAAGACTCTCTTGAGGAATAAATCCCTGCAGCTCATAGAGGCGCTGGCAGCACAAGGAGCTGAGGGAGCAGTATTGCCCGGGCCCCGGGTGACCCACAATTGATTGACTGCCAGCAGGCTTAATCATTTAAGAACAGTGAATTGTTGAGGATGCTCTTTCAATAGTTTTTTTGTAGCTCTTGTGGCAAGTTTGACTTTTGTGCCTTCTCCAGCTTCAGTGGCGTTTGGGGCTTGTTTAGCTTTTGCAACTCTCTGGCTCCTGGCTCTTGTGGCTTTTGTTTTTTATTCTATCTTTGCTATGCTGACCTAGAATAAGTCTAAGATTTTTTTGGCGAAGACGTAGTCCTAGTTGATGAAGACAGTAGAATCAACAGACATGAAGAACATTAACCACCAACAAGGACAGGAGCAATCGCAACAAGAACCACAAGAACAGCAATAACAACAATTTAACGACAAAAAAGGTAAGAACATCATCATCATCATCATCATCATCATCATCATCATCATCATCATCATCATCATCATCATCATATCATCATCAACATCAACATCATCATCAACATCGTCAACATAATCGTCATCGTCATCGTCTTCTCCACCATCTCCATCATCTTTTTCTTTCTTCATCATTACCATTAATCTTTTTTTCTATATTGTCATCATATTATCATTATAATATTG
>DF241770.1:0-70999 GCA_000507305.1 Breviolum minutum Mf 1.05b.01
AGTTTAAAAAAGTGAACACTGTGTCAGTGTGCGGGCTGCTTTGTGTGTGGGTAGACATCTTAAAACATACATCCCAGATAGCAAGTGGATACATCCTGCATGCAACCGGAATGTCATATATATGTAGATATTAATTCTTATCATAATAATATAATTATATAGAATCTAGTGAATCTCTCGTGATAGGAGGGCCAGGATGGCCATCCTACCCCGCAACTATTTCCAACTTATTGGGGAGGGCTACAATTCAGATAGATGACCATCCAGTAAAAAGCACATCCGTGGAGGCACTCGGGGAGGCTCCCGATCTAAAAAACATCGAAAAAAACTCTTGCGTAGGCAGCCTTTCCATTCCGCATATGTTTGCTTGGTGTTCAGGGGCATATCCAAAACAAACACTGCTCAGGTGGAAATGGTGTCCAGATGGAGGTGGAGATGACTCAGAGACGGAAACAGATGTCACTGAGTCGACCACGGAGTCTGACTGAGACGACTGATTCACATCGATTCACCGAATTTGAATTTTCCAGTGGCAAAATGCTACGACAAAACTGCCTCAAAACTCCAAAAAGCTGCTGATGCACCAAGAGAGCACGAGATGAGGGAAGAGAATTGGAACAGAAGTTGCAAACATGAGGCCAAACTACTTGTAGTTTGTAACGGTCCAAAACGATCCAAAAAAGTCAAGATACTTTGAACCTGCAGCAGCACTTGCAACATTGAAAGCGATGAATCCTGTGGTCAGACTTGATGGAAGCGTTCAGCGTCTCCGGACAGCTCTCACAGCTGCTGAAGAGAAGCAAGAAACCAGGTTCGGCTGTCGCGGGCCATCAGATCATTCAGTAAGATCTTGATTCAACTAACTCGGTTCTGGCTTTTGATTTCAAAACTGACTGTTTGACTCCAAGATTCTTTGAGGCTATTCCATGCTGTCCCCTAAACTCTGGATACAGTAGACTCTTTTGTGTTCATTCGCTTCACATTGACAGGCTTGCTAACGCAACGTCTCTCAAGGACTGCGACAGTTTTCCAATTGTTTGCTACAACATGTTCCAGCATGACACGTTGAAGTCATGAAAAAACACTGTACCTCATGCAGCTCAAACATGTGTTTTTCCAGTTCGTTTGGCTTCAGCTTATCAGCCCCTGTTTCTGTCGCATGCTCGACTGTCTGAGGAGAAGATATGGTTGCAGTTGCACCCTAGAATACTGAATTTTCTCTCTTGCTTTTCATTTGCAGATATTTGGAGCTAGCTACTTTATGCTACTTTGCAATTTCAAATTTTGCAGGAGGATATCGCTCAGATTCTTCAGAGATACGCCGAAAGTGGTGATGTCTCTGACATGAAAAGCTCCTACCAACAAATCTTAGATTCAGGAACTCACGGCACGGGCTTTGATTTGATTTGAGTCTTCACCATTTGAAACGAGCAAACCATCAGAATCTGAGAAATGACTTATACAATACAAGGACAGGTAATTGATGCAAAACCTTCACACTGGAACTCGAGACAGCTACACTTTTACAGCGTAATAGAGCCGGTACTCAAATGGCGACGACCAACACATTCTTTTGTCCCTGCGAATTTTGCCCAATCTCAGGGATCTCTCTCCAGCTTCATGCTATTGAATCAATGATTTTTAATATGATTATGTATAGATATTTATGGTCCTTCAAGGATGATATATTTTCATATATGCGTTCAATTCTATAATCGGCAGCATGTAGACAATGTAGACTCAGAGAATGATCACAATCCAATTATGGAGTGACACCATCCAGCTGCTCTTCGGTTGATGCAGGCACGTCGCTATCTGCAAGTCTTTACAACCAAGCCTTGGAGGCTGGGATTTGTGGGACCTACATGTAGACTAGAATGTACTCTAATATCATGTAGCATCGCCAAAAACGATGTATATACAGCAATTTAACATATATGATATACAAATATCTACAACTTATATAACATATATAATTTGTATAATATATTAAAATATTATATATATATGTATCATCACAAACGCACTAAATTTTCATCGCTTCTCCCTGTTGCTTGGAAAAGGCGATGGCCACGGCTGGGCGCCCAGCCGATGCAAAGGAGTTCTTGAGCTTCATGGAAGAAAAGGTGGGAGTTTTAACGTGGGAACCTGGACAAAACCATCGGGAAATTTCATGACTTTCCTGACCGATTTAAACATAAGAAATACTTAGAAAACTGATTACTGCTGATTTATAAAGGAAGATTGGAAGATTTTGAGAAATGACTCGAGATATTTTTTGGAAACACCTGACAGGTAGAGCCGAACGGGTCTGGCCCTCAAGGAGGTTTATGAACACATGTCAGTAACATAGGCCTAGCATAGGACCCACGTGCTGGGATTCTTGACATATCCTTGTTAAGCCGTAGCGATGTAAATTCAGATTTGTACTATCCAGACTTTGCATGTACTATATAATGCGCAATGTATATTTAGCTATGTAATGATATACATATATATATTATGCACATACAGATACATATATAGGCATGGTCATCCCCCCGAACTGACCTCTGTCAAACCTGACGCTGCTTTCAAAATCTTCATTCTGTCACTTTCATCTGCAAATTCAATGACTTGAAAACATTTGTCGGCAAACCTTTGCTTTCTGATGATATGTTTTTTTTTAAACGCAAATATGAATCCAAGTTGCGTCTACGGTGAAATATGACATGAATTTGATATGAAATCGAATCTGACAGAAAATTTAAAACTAATTTATGAAGAATAAGAATATACGAATGATTCAAATCTACACTAAGTCGAAGTAGATTCCATTCAAACCTATTACCAGTCCCAAATGGACCTATATAGTATAAAGATATATAAAGCTAGCCCACATCCAATTTGAATCTTCAGTAGTATGCATGTAAAGTCAGTTGAATCTGAACCCAATACTGTATGTATCTAATTCGAATCTAATATGAATCTTCAATGATTGATGTGAATCGAATATCTAGTGATATGTATCCAACTTGAGCCTGCCTCAATATCGCAGAAACATTATGCTTTAGAAACTATTGCAAGTCATATCCATTCTGCACTGTATTCACGTGTTGCATGATTGTTGCTTGGTTTTGGAACTGGTTTTCCGGTTGCCCTGTGGGTAGTGCATCTTAGTGACACAAACTTAAAGACCACCAATGACTCTGCAGCAAAAAGACTCAGTAGCGGTCGCCATAGATGCAAATGATATATGTAAACAAAAGTATTTGTTTCACGTTGAAGAAAGAGTGGCTCTTAGGGGGTTGAACAGTTGAACATGTAAATAGCACCAAAAATCGATGCGGTATCGGCTATTCTGCATTCTGCCCAGTGCACACGTACTACAACATTTGTGTTGATCATATTCATTCACTTTTGATGGGTGTACTACTGGTCTAAATTGGTGCCTCAGGATTCAAATTTGTGTTCATCAGCCAAGAAATGGGACAATTGATTGAATATGATGTGGATCCGGCAGCTTTTCTTTTCCATCTCAAGTCCTGAAAGAAAGTGCTTTATATTGTGACTTCATGGTGTCTTGGCCTGATCTGATTTTGTCTTGTCTGTGTGCCAGTTGGAATCTAAACCATTGTAGGAATTCCATGAGCCAACGAAAATGACTTAATGGGATAGATGTTTTTTTTGTTGCTCATAAATCTCTGACAGTCCCTGTGTCCAGTATTAGCATGTGACAGACAGTCAAGGCTTGATTCAAGGGCTGGACCCCACAAGAAACTGTGGGAATGGCGATGGGTCCGTGCATTTTCGCAAAATTGTATGAGAGTTGAGAATTGAATAGAGGAAAAAATGAGGAACATGTAGGATTCCACTTGCAAGGTTGTCACCTTTAACCAGATTTGGAGTTCTGTGAAGGGTGACCAAACATGACTCAACCTTTGGCACTTCATCAATGATGCCACACGTGCTTTCGGCCCGTGAAATTCAGTTCTCACGCTTGATCCTGGTGACGCTCCTGCTGCCCTCTGTGGCCTTGGAGTCAATTTTGGATGAGGAGTCAGCAGGGATGTGAAGACGGTGGCAATGCAGATAGAAATTTCAACATGTGTAAATTTGTTTGGCAGGAGAAGAAGAAATGGAAATGGATGTAGAGTAGTGGCCTGCAATTACCTCACATTGCCTCAAACATGTTGAAACAGAGCTAGGAACCAGTTTTTGGGATCGTTCTACTACAGTTGAGATACGACATTTTAGAGCTGCTTGTTCCAGTTTGTGATTCAGACTTGTGAATGTTGCATTACCGTCGAGGATATTGATCAGTTAGAAATTTAAGAAGTGCACTTCAGTTCCCCGCAACAGCATCATGCTCGTGGAGTGTGAAGATAATACGGCACGCGGATTATTGTGCGTTCTGAAGTTCTGTGCATGTTGTGCTCCACGGAGTGACATTGGAATTATTGGAAAGAGACGGAACCAAGAGACCACTGGCATTGTTCCATTTTTTGATGTTTGCACATCCCCATGTATTCACAGGATTCTGAGTGCCTGGCAGACAGCTCTGACTGCACGCTTCATGCTCTTCAACGAAGGGCTTCTGCCAAGCAACACGGCGTGACACAGCTTTTCCACCCGGGATGCCATTGTCATCCATTGTCATCCATTCATCCATTACTTCTTCAAGGCAGAAAGCCGCAGACCTGCCGGATTTTGACATTCCTGGTATTGGAGATGCTTGGCCGAGAGTCAACCGAAGCTCTTGGGATTGAATGCAGAACATCAGGGTATATCTGAGTATGTCGGTGTATCTGTGTATTTAAGACATTTGCTGGTCTTGCATCTCACAAACCTTATGATGAAGCCAGGTGAATTTATTGTTTCTCTATGTACTTAGGACCTGCCTTCGGAGGATGATATCATGAACACTCCGGAGGCACTGATGAGTGTGAAACATCCAGTGCATTTGGGATTCACGAAATCGATTTTTAGGGAACTGGTTCAAGAATAGAATAGAAGGTATCCCATTATTATATAGCTAGATACTAGATGAGATGTGTATTTTTATATACAGACATATTAAATTATATACATATTATCTCTGGATATTCCGATATAAGAACTTATAAGCTCCACAAACCCATATAACCAAGATAAGAGAGAACGTTCGTGCCAGGACGAACCTGAAGCAGAGGATGATGAGGAGACTGAAGATGATGATCAGGAAGCAGAGCACGAAGAAGATCAAGCAGATCACGAAGACAGCCAAGATCACGAATCTGCAGAAGAACAGGTCCTGCGCGGGGTATGGAGGTCAGATCTTGCAAGCCGCTACGGAATCCACAATGAACTCAATCATGCATTGTTTTGGCTCAGTCAAGTCACTATAGATGAAATCATTTCCCATGTCTCAGTTCTGTGGATCTGACACCATTTCCTGAGGATAGAATCGGCTAATTGGACCTCACGTCTCATCATTTCATCATCAATGATTCTTGTTTAGGAGCCAGAAGAGCCCAACAAACCTTACACCGGACCGTCACCTTGATGCAAGAAGTGCTATGAAATGTTAACCTGGATGAATACCGCCAAGAATGTATGTATGTAAAGCAAACGAAAGAAACAGGGCAGGAGAAATATTTTTGAAAATGGAAACCATCATTTTTGAGACCTACAGAATGTTGCTTTGGTCCTTCTACTTTCTTGTGATTTGCCATCCAGAATCATCTCGACCTTACGAAACAAAAAAGGAGCAGAGGCTTTAGCAGATCAGTAGAGCATTTGGCATCTCATGAATCTCAGGACCATGCCTCCTTTGCCGCCAAACCCACCAACGCCCATTCCTGAAACTTTCAAGCCTCTTGAACTGCAAGCCATTGAACAAGACCAGGTATGTAACTGCAAAAGTATCAGTTAGTACTGGGGAACTATGTGTAATAATTGTACCTAGCAATTAATTTTATCCTTTGGACACTGACATTGACGAGTTTTTTTGTTTTTTTGCCATTGGTGTTTGGATGCCAAGCTAAAACCATCTAAAACCAAAATAGTGGCTGGAGGGCGTGACAATGGAAAATTCAATGTAGTCCTTGGAGGGTCAGAGGTTTTCTTTTGGGACTTCTTATTGCATTGTATTTCAGCTTCATGAACGTTTCCCAAAACCCACATGTCAAGAGTTGCACAGTTGACTTTGCAACATTCTTCCTGGGTTCGGCAGAGTGCAGGGCAGTCAATCCCATTATTGTGCGGGGAAACTTTCTTTACGATTCAGTGACTTGGCAAGCAAGTTCAGGTTGTGAGTGTCCCAGGTTGGTCTCCTTGAAAAAACATGCAACGTTTTGCAGCCAGGGATGTTTTACAGAGAATCTGTGACCGTCATGAATCTCACGACATGAGTGGACTCACGGACTCATGTACCTTTTTGCCAATCTGAATTGCTTGGCTCAAAATCACTTTTGGAGCTGGTTTCAGAGATTTCAGATTCAAAAAACACCATGGCAAGAGAACACATCAGTAGTACATAGTAAGATCCGAAGACCCAGTAGCAGCTACACCGCAAGCTACACTGGCCGCACTGATTTGGCATTCTATCGCGCTTAGTAGTTGAGCAGCTTGCTGACCAGCCTCACGAAGGAGCGATGGGTGTGGGGCAAGGTGCTAAGTAGTTTTGAGCTGGACCATTTATCTCGGACATCCCAGAAATGACAGGAGGTTGTTCCATAACCTGTCGGTCGGCCAGCAACTCAATCAAGGATACAGTCTTCTTAGGCAGGGAAGAACTTGAATGCATTTGGATTCAATCGAAATACTTGACCTATTTTTGGACGTGTAATCGGTGTCAGTGATAGAATGGAAGATGAATCAAGAGCGACACCGCTGAAGGCTCAAGACAATACTGTTATATGGATGAAGTGCTGTGGTGTTGGTAGTTCAACTGGGAGAATGCCAAAAGATCTCATGACATCCAATTGCATTCGCAGGCCTCATGTATTGGACTCTGCGAACCTTTGTCCTACTTGCGGGCATCAGGCTTGAGAAGTTGGCGTGATGAAAAGTTTTGCTAGACAGACAGGTAGACAGGAACATGTTTGAAGATTTGCCCATCAGTCCCGAACCAGGTCCATTTGAATTTCTGAATTGTTCCCATTGCTGAGTTTGCAGGCTATGTTTGGGTCAGGACAACTACGTCTTTGGCAACGTGGTTAAGGACTGCTGACGGATCCAAATGGGCATCGTTGGCTTGCTATGGTGTTTTATCAATAATCTGATATTTCTCTGAGTCCAGTGAGATCTGCATATGTATTGAGTATCAGTATATATAGTATGTATAACAACTACACTGCACGCATTACATGTATATGATATTATATACCAGCTTATATGATGTATCAGAATAGACATACTATTACACATTATAATTACCTATGCTAGAATTTTAACTATCATGATATTACATGATATTGCGTTATTGTGCATGTATATGTACTGTAACTCTATATGTATGTGTATGGGTATGTGTATGTGTATGTGTATGTGTATGTGTATGTGTGTATGTGTATGTGTATCTGTACGTATGTGTGTGTAAATGCATTTTGGGATTGGTATATCTACTTGTATATGTATTGGTGTATTCATATGAATATGCATATGTATACTATGTTTTCTTGTATGATAGACTATATTGCTATATTACATTCAGACATTATATAACACAGGTTGTATAATAATATATATATATACACATTGTATATCATATGATTTTAATACATGCAATGTATGATATTTGTTATCTTACATTGTATTACATCAAGTCATATCATACAATACTATATCATATCATATCACAGCATACATCATGTTATCTTTTTGATATAATGTTAATACTTTATGCAATAGTATGTGTTATGTATTGCATTTAATGTATTGCATATATTTTTGAAATAACCTTATACATGTTGTATGTAATATATTGTATATGTCTTTATCATTGTTTGTGATCCTTGGAACAGCATTGACAGGCAGTTGAAGATCCTGAGCAAGGTGTCAGTGCTACAGGGTGTCCTCGCAGCATGATAGCGCATCATTTTGGAATCACCATCCGGAGTGATGTGCATAACTTTTGTTAGGCATTGAATCCTTTGGAATCCACCCGAATTCGAATTTTCAGGAGCAAGTTGAGCTGAGTTGATTGGGATATCTTTAAAACGGGGATGAAAGGAGTGAGCCTGCACTCCATTTGGCATCTAAGGGTGCACAGCTTTGTCTACTTCACGTTTTCAGATGACTATCCGTATACCTGCAAATGCGAAACTTGGCACAGATTCATGCTGAGTTGCTGAGCATTTCTTTGTTTCCCAGCAACTTGAAAAACTGTTGAGTTGAATCACGACTTGCGTGAAATTGTAGATGCAAATCAGATAATTATTTGCAACCTGTGGGCCTTTGCCAGTATTATTCTCAGGTACCACGGAGCGCGGGCAATATCGTTGGCTATTGCAAGTGACTTGACTCCTTATTTTTGAAAGCGATACACCAATGCCGGGAGTCTGGATTCTGAGGTATGATTTTTTAAAGGGTCACTGTGGGCACTGGTCGAGTCAAAGTTTTTTAAACAAATCGCCACCGATTTGTTTGGTACAGAATCTTAAGCTGAGGAATGACTCTTAAACTGAGGAATGACGAAAGCAGGTCTTGTTATTTGACACAGGATGTCATCGACGCAGGACAGGAACGTACACGCATCATTGAATCCTGCACAATTCTGTGAGTTATCTTCACGTCTGCAAGTGTGTCGAATGCGGGGGCTTTTGAGCTTTATACTTTTGGATACTTGGATGATTTGATTAAGATACATACACATAAGCACATGGGTGCCTAGTGTGAGTGATCCTGTGACTGATGTAAGAAGTTGTCCTTTTGCACCGTCCGCCGCGGGATTTATTTGCATGCTTGAGCATCATAAGTGCCACTCTACCACAACTTGTGCTTGCACAAAACACATCCGGACAGCGTCTTTTGAGTGCATGATGCAGCTGTCAGTTTACGGGGTGCATGCTGCTGCAACACAACAGACTCATTCGAGCGTCACCATGCGCTGCATTCTTCATATCGCAGGGGCACAATGCATCCCTTGCATTGAAGCAAAACACCCCTTGTGCACTGTAGTTTTCTTGTGCTCTTCATCTATAGGTACTTCATGCTGCCATGGTTCCCTTTGATAAGGTGGAAGGGCAACCTTCTGCAAAAAGACAGAATCCTTGAAGCGGAAACAGAACCCAATACAAGTCGTCATCCTTGTAGCTCCGGATCTTAGCTCTCTTATGCAACGGGCTGATATTCTCAAGGAAAGAGTGTCACCAAAGCTACGGGCTGTTCAGCTTAATATCCAGAAGAGTCCCAAGATTTTGATAGATTTTGCGATATGTTGCATGATGTCTACAACCATGCAGTATGATTAGTTCCCACTGATGAATCATAGATGCTTCCAGGAGTTGGTCCTTATGTTGGCTTGTGGACCTTCCTGAGCTTTGCATCTTGGCTCCTCAAGGTATGGGATCAGTTGGGCAGGTGCTGTATGAAAGCATCGGAGATCTTTGATGAATTTGTCGCTTAGGCCCTTGCATTTAGCTGGCAATGATTCAGGGTGGACAGTAAGGCAGCCGGAAAAGAGTACCTTGGCTTTGGGATATACTGGTATGCAGAATTGTGGAATCTGGCACTGACACATTATACTCGCATGCCATCTGTACTGCATGATCACGGATGATCACATTGTCTGAATCACTCGTTCAAAACATTTCAAAAGCAATTGAGACGTATTGAGACTGCTTCCTTTTTGCAGCCAGATAAATGCAGTGCAACAACAGTCTTCTGTATATCTTGTCGTGCAACATGTGCGGTTGAGGGTTGGAAAAAAAAGTACCAGTATCAGAGTTGCATTTGTCAACGTAGTCATTGCAGATTCGCCGTATGATGAAGTGTTCTTCCTGACACAAGCAGAGAAATCAGGTGATGAAACTACACTTCTGAGATGTTGACGGTTTCGCGTAGAAAAGTCAGAGAAGTCACAAGTGGTGTGTTCAACTCTGCTGTCAGTCAGCAAGAGTGAACTGATGGCAAGTGATCAAAGACACTTTTTGGACAGATCGAGCTCAAGCATAAATATCAGAGAAGAGTGGAGAAGAATGGCTGTTCCATCGCCAGCATGTGGCTGTTGCTGGTTTCCAAATTTGATTCTTGCCAGTTCCTTATTCGATCCCATCCTTCAAAGGAGATGTGGATTCGAGTGATCTTAATATTTTTGCGCCACTCGCAGTCCGTAGAAAAGTCACACAGTGCGACTGACGTTGGGGTTGAATTGGAACTCTACAGTGTGGGAGGCTCCCAACGACATCGCCATTCCAGGTGACTGGAGATCGATTTTTCGCCAAGGGCGTAGCCTACAATCCTCGCAATGAGCTTTGGAGATGCATCCGGAGGGGTGAAAGGCATGCTGCAATCATGGACTCTTTTGAACATGTTGAAATGGTATGTCGTGTATATATATATATATACATATGAATATTGTATGATATACAACGATATGTGGGTATATCTATATAATATGATATAATATGTACACGAATACACGTCAATTAGGTAACTGCAGTTTCTGCTAACTATGGTTTGGTGAATCTCTGGCAAAAACCAATGCATGCCGTCTCTGTGCAAGGGGGGTCTGTTGTCACAATGCAGTAGAGCTGAGGAACACTACGACAAATCCTTCGGGCCAAGTGTTAAGGCCAGTGTAAGTACAGCGTGGTGGACATGGTCAGATATGACGGTTGAAGTTGAAGATGTTTGTTGCAGATGCAATCATTATCCAAATATTGTATATACATACTGTGTAGATACTTAACTCAATAACTTAATAAGCAGCTTTATTACTAATCAAGTACAACCTCTACAACTCTACCACAACACATCAACTGGCCAGATGTCTCAGGTGGAAGGCTGGGTAGAACCTTGGCAATGCATCCAGTGGTGTTGTTGACAGCGTTGCGGGAGGTCTATTCAGGGGATAGACATTTTATGCCAGTAATGCACCAGATAGACGGTATAGCGACAACATCCTCCTCATCATCATTATTGTCAGGGCAGGCCATCATTCAAATGAGTCAATTCAAATCATCCAGTATATTGAACATCCGAACATTATTTAAAATATGTAACAGGTTTGGTTTGCTTTTTGGACCTTTGGTAAAACCACAGCTTTACCTGCTTTGGAATGCCCGCTTTGCTCAGGATCACTGTGTTGCAGGCCATCCCAAAGGTGGAGAATGGTCATACACTGAGGAGCTTCACGTGGAGTGTTTTGAGTCAGCTTCATAGAGCCAATGTGAAGTTAGGGGAACATATTTGGATACTTCATTGGTGACTTGGCAATCATGTCTTGCATTGTTAAAAAATCGTCAGCATTTTGAAACTTTGCACACCTTTTTTTCCCCTGACAAACTGTATATATGCTTTCCATAAAGAATTCCATGCCTGCCCTTTCATTGCGATATATTTTGCGGACCTTTTGCAGACGATTTGACAAACGCCCAGCCCTTTTTCATGTTCATTGCATTTATGGAAATGCCGCCTGTTTTGGACAAAATCAAAGAAAATTCAAGCTGCAATTTTAGAATCATGTGTCAATTGCTGCAAGATCAAGATTCTTCTCACAGCTTTCCGACAAGTCTGACGATATCAAGTCTTGGGGTTCGAAAACATGCTGAGTCACATGTTGCAGGATGTCATTGCGGATGAACACGAAGATGTTTGGAGCAGCTCGCCATTGACCGTTTGTCAAATGTATAGTTTTTCCATCTTTTTCCAAGTGTTGTATTTCTTGGCACATTTTTTTAATGTGAAACAGTTGCTATATAATATGTATGATATGATATATATATATTTTAATATATATATATATATTTGTTTTGTCAGAAACGAATGACATAGACTACTCAGCGTACTGTTTACCAACCTCTGAAACCTCATAACAGAGATCTTTTTTGTCATAGACCACTGACATTTTGGGAACCAAGGCGTGGATCTGGAAGCTATTGCAGATCTCGGTGCCAATACTGTACGACTCTACAATGTGGACCCACAGAACAATCACTCCAAATTCATGGAGAAGGCACCATCTCGGCTAGTTACAAGTTGTGGATGACAATCGATGATACAGATGAGGAATGATGAGGATATATCAGATATTATGACAGTATCTATATGACTTTAAATGATATGCAGGTGCCCATGACTATGGAGGAATCGGCATTGTAGATCACAGCACTCCCGTCCAACGCTGGGAGCACTTCAACGTTCGTATGCTGGTTGGAAAATAGATCACAGCACTGATATTTAGGTAGTTGGATGAGGAGGAGAAGATTCCGACAAAGCTTTCTGGATGACTGCTTGCTAAACCTCCAGATGATGGATGAACAATTTGAGCCGTTTTTCAGCATCATTTGACTAGCAAAATCTAACAAACTCAGTCAGTGAGGGTCTGGCCTTTTCTTCCTTGCTTTTGATACTTTTTGGCGAGACATGCCAGCATCAGGACATCACCCAGCAACTACCCACTCCCATCCTGTTTTACTGCTATGTGCAGGCACTCTCACTGGGTATTTATGCTACTTGGAAGCAAGTTTGGATGATTTTACATTGATTCAAACCCCTATTGATATCAGATCCCTTTAAAGAGAGCATTGCAGCCTCAGGAAGCGGAAGTGCTTGCAACAAAACAGGATGGTTTCTGACTGTTCCCCCCGAGCTGGATTCCTTAGCCGTAGCCTATGGTACTTGGGGTGCTCTTGTTGATACTTGTACGCTCTTGTTTCCTTCTTTGCAGGGGTGTGCAAAACATATACAAAGATATTATACATACATGAGTACATACATATCCTGTATATAATATACATCTAAACGATGCAATCACTTCTATTTACAATTTCTTGTACACAGAAACAGTGGCGCTCCTATGGTGTCGTGCCACGTTATTTGATAGCATATTGTCATCATGAATGAGTCATTATGGTGACTGTTGCCGTTTATCTACAAAAATCACGCCCTTCCGAAGCTCAGCAAGTATGAGACTAAATCTCTTCCGAATGAATTATCCTGCTTTTCCTCCCCGATTTTTCCAGGTCATCGTGCCTTTGAATGGCAAAGACTGGGGATACTTGCCAGCTTTTGCATCACCGGATTGCTACACGCAGGACACACAGAGGGCTGATGGCTTGTTGTTTTTTCTGCACAAGAAACACTCCTTCATGAAATCACCACCGGTTGGCATTGCAGAGGCAACGCATCAAAACCATTCAAAATCTTTGCCAGCTTAAAATCGCAGTGTGATCAATGTCTCAGGAGATTGAGGGTTATGGCAACGTTGGAGTGAACGCCTTCAGCCTCTTGTAGGCAGTTTACATGGTCTTGGACGGTCCAAGAAACTCCTAGGGTAAGCACCAGGAATTTGTTTGAATTCAGTGTGGACTATATAGTATTTCCATGCATTTCCTCTAGATTTGCTGCAGTTGTGAATCTATGGAACCATTGAGATGTGAAACTGTTGCAGCGAGCATTCCACGGCAAAAATCGCAACGCATTGACAGACGTTATTGTATAGCTAGGAGTTCATTTTTCATCCAGATAGAAGTTTGGAAAGCTTTCTCTGTGTGATTCTTTTGAAATTCAGCTGCATGTCCATCCACAGTTTGTTTTTTGAATTTGTGTTGGCTTTGGACGCGGCATGTACAAGTCAAGCTATACCCCATCTAGCGGTGGCTGCAGCTCAGGTTTCGCGAAGCAAGTCATGCAGGAGTTCAGTCGCTACAACAACACCCTGCTGTTCACCGTCGCGAATGAGCTGGTTTCTTGACCGAGTTTGGGACAATCAACCGCCTTGACCCTCATGGTTGCAATGCACGAATCTGTTTAATTTAATTCATGTATCAACTGTATTTTCATTCTGCTTATCCTCATGTTCCAGCAATATGATATATGGTTTGAGTTGTATTTTCAGCTCAGGCACTTGGAGATGATGAAGAAAATCTAGAATACTGTTTGTGGATTTGCATCCATTCCCTAGCAATGAAGCTGGATGTGAGTATGACCAAGTGCGCTTCACAGGGTATAAAGGTTACATGCTTGATGACCTGAGGCTCAGAACGACAAGAATGGCTGGGCAGCCTTCCCATGTGTCAAAGCATTGACACGAGATGTGCACAAATACCAGGCATGTCAGGGCTGGTTCGCTGCGATTGGACCAGATCAGCCTGCAACTCTCATAAAGATTATTGAGAGTGCTTGAAGAAAGTTCTGAGATTTGGACATATTTGCACACTGGAAAGTGTGGCCCTTCTCATGAGGAGGCTCCATCAAATTGCTTGATCTACTAATTGTATGAAAAAATCAGCCCTCTTTGTCGCTGGTTCTGGCTACAGGCTGAATGTGGCCAGACTATGCGACGAGTTCCTTTGAGCCTTGCCAAAGATTGCACACTCGTGATGATGATGATATGATGATGATGATGATGATGATGATGATGATGATGATGATGATGATGATGATGATGATGATGATGATGATGATGATGATGATGATGATGATGATGATGATGATGATGATGATGATNTGATGATGATGATGATGATGATGATGATGATGATGATGATGATGGCAACGGCAATGTTGGTGGGAAGTGTCATGAAACTATCCTTGCTTCTCACTGTTCAGTCTGTGCCTAGGATCTATTCTGATGTTGACATGGGAGCAGGCCGTGGATGTCGAATTTTGCTTGGTAGTGAAATTAAATGTATTGGCTGAATTCTTTGGTGTGAATTTTTACGACGGATTAGAACGTAGGGGAATACCACACAAGAACTTAATTTCATTGCTGCAACCAGCTGCGAAATGCTGAAGTTGAAGGTAATATATAGCTACTTTGATAGGCATAGGCAAGGCTACATGGGCTGTACCCATGATGTCTCGGTTTCATTTGTCTTCCACCTGTGAGGACGACGTTTTGGGGATAGCTGCAATGCACAGTTTCTGCACAGGTGACCGTGGAGAAGTGGCATCCTATTTGACCTGTGCGCTTGAAAGTGAGGAGTGCCGGTAATAACTCAGACTTCATACCGTTCTAATGACATTGAATTGCCCAAATCTTTTCCTTGGGGTGGGAAGATACAGCAAATATTTGGCTATTCTTGCCTCACTTCAAGTCGTCAAGAGCTGCCTTTGAGACGTGTTTTTGGATTTGTGGAGCGTTGGCGTGCCAACCTGCAGCTTCCACTGAGCTGGCTGTCAGGATGATGCCGTTGATGTATATGGCCTCAATGTATACTCCTGGTGCGACGAGGCAGGAGTTGGACCTTCAGCCCCCTCAGCGTACAGAGATAAGCAATGAATCATGTATACATGTATTATCATGTAGTCTATATATACGTACATGTACACGCATCATGATTTAATATAAGCAATATGCATTATTCCGTTTTTGATTTTTCTCTAGTCTACATGTTTGATGGTGCCAGTATTCCAAAAATGGACGGGCTACAACTCCTATGTGTTCTAGTCTCGAGCCACCACATCCTGATGGCAGCCGACGATGCAGGCATATCCTGGAGCAGGCAAGGCTGATAACTTCCAGTTCCTTGGCAACAACAACACGATGCTGACATGCAGATGTGCCACTGTTTCTCTCACTCGTTTTACTGTTACCTTCCAGGCGACTAAGTTTAGAAATATGAATCAAATTTTAAGTCCTTTGTAGTTGGTTTGGCAAACTGTTCATACATGTTCACCTTTTTTCCAAGGTACTCCCCCTACTATGAAATCAAGAAAGACTTTAAGGAGATCTCTGTGCCTCTGGCGAATCAAAAGGGAGATTGGCCACCCTACGACTCTACGACCACCATTTCTCTCCAACGTTTGTACAAACGGACATCAACGGACCGTAAAACCTTTTCGATGTTTTTGATGTGTGGCCCCGAAAATCCTAGAAATGGTTCCATTGGCGGGAGGGCCATTCTGCTTGGCATTGAAATGGATTGGAAAATCCCTTGGCCAAGTTTAAAGAAGTGTATTGACCTTAATGATCCTTTGTTGATGACTCGACAAGGTGCCTTTCCTGTTCACAGAATTCGGCTGCAATTTGGGGCAGTTCAAGACCAAATGTCCGTAACTTGTCAGAAAGGGTTGCCACATTTTGTACCAAGACTCGCCTTTCAGTCTCGTTGTGAAGGGCAAGTTGTTTGACCTTTGAACAGGTATCCTGGTGGGCGACAATGGCCAGAGGTGAAACATTTGATGGGCAAAGATATGGGTGAAATGATGAGCGGTGCCTTTGCTGCTTTTGTAATCTTGCAAGGGTGCAAAAAGTAGTCGCTGAATAGCATATTTAGATATATTTAGTTTAGTGTGAACCGGGGCATGAAACCTCTAGGGCAAAAGATCCTGTTTGCGATATTTTGTGAGTTTGTGAATCTATCTATCGTCCCAGATTGTTGCAGCATGTGATTGTGAGTGCTCCAAACTGCATGCCTTGACCGGGAGAAAGCAGCAAAATCAGACATAGAAGCATTGCAGTACACTGGCCCAACGTGGATGAACGTGAGCATGCGTGAGCTAATTGCAGTCATATTGTTGCAGCGTATGGGTTTGGCCATCATTTTCCTTCTTGAGGTGCCATTGCTTTCCAGTTCTCGATGGACAAGGAGGAGCAGCTTGGATATGAAGCTGGAGAAGCCATGTGTTGACTTTCCAAGCCACCAGGTGTCATTGCATCGCCCTTGCACTTTTCAGGTATGGCTTGACGCTATCACCCAATTTCCTGGCCAACCAAACAAAATTGTACTTGTTGCTGGGCCAGCTTTTGGTTATGGGGAAATTGCAAAGCGTTGCTTGACTATTTTGCTTTGTGGGAGTTGATGCTGTATTTTTCCACTTTGTCCAACCCAGGTTGGACAATTATTTTGCACTTCAAAAGGCAGGATCGCGGATCTTACAGCCTGCGCTTTCATTTTCTCGAGTTGACTTATATAGAAATCCAAGCCAGACACTGACACAGTACATCCAATTTGGGCACACCTGTGATTGACAGATTTGCCATTCATGATATTCAGATTCCAGTTGGTTTGCCTTGATTATTGTAGAATAGCTCATTTTCTGAAAGAAAAACCTGACACGTGCAGGAGCATTAATCGCGTCCTTCGAAAGTACACGACATGTCTCATCCTACAAATGAATGGGAACGCCGTAAAGAATGGATCATGTAGCTCCAATTTCACAACTGCTAGCGGGATTTATTTGATTGGGAAGGGCACCTGGCGGGAGCTAAGTTGCCTTGAGTGTTTTGTTGACAGGTATTCAAAAAGTACCATGTCAACCCAGATTGGGTGCCTTGGATCCAATTTTTGTTGGAATCAAGATAGCTTGATGTCAATCCCTTGACTTTACAAAGGAATTCTCTTCAAAAGACATGATATGAATTGACATTACCTGCCTGCAGCCACTTGTGAGTCATGGGCCCCTACTCGGCGCTGCACTAAGAATGCTCCAGCATCTGAAGTCCTGGAGTGCAACTTTGTCCCTTCCGACGTGCACAAAATGGAATACAAACATCATAGGCCAGGTTGAGCAGATGCATTCTGGTTGTACAATCACGATTCATTTTGCATATCACTGTGCAATGCCACATATTCATTTGCCAGAGATTTTGACCTGCTTTAGGCCCAAATGTCCTTCCAAGCTACATAGCTGCAAAGAATGATTCTTCAATATAGATGCACGGGAGGCGGGAGGTATGCAAAACATAGTCCGGAGTCATGACCCGCTTGTAGGAATTTCTTCGGAGGCATGCATGCTAGCCAGTTTTCTAGGCTTGTCACGGTGACTGTCATTTCTAAGGGCAGTTTGGACCAAGATCATGGAGAAGCATCGCAACTTGTTTGCATTCAACCAGGTCCAAAAGCCATGCTTTTGTCCATTTTACTTGCAGCATATTGGAGCGCTACTCATTTGAAAAAACATCGTTTTTGACTTCTGTTTGATCATTCTCAGTAGGACCTCAGGAAGACATCGTACATTCTTGTCAGCACCATCTTATATTGTGTTCTCCATATCTCCCAGACCGGTAGACCATGAAACTGCGAAACTACCTGGGAATCATCATCTTGATCGTAAAAGCAGAGCCATGAGAATTGCAGTGCAGAACATGGCACGAGACTAGTTTCATTCCCTCGGCGCTACATGTCTCACAAGGATCCTACTGTAGGTATGAAGAGAAACACATGCTGTAAAGCAATTCAATCAATAGTTATACAGAAAAGATCAGAAAAGCATAAACGATTAGAAAAACATAACATACAGTATCTTCGATAATTTTTTCACAGACTACAATATCAAGCAGTTGCATTCAAGAAATTCCAACAGTGGCTTGCAGCTTCTGTCCCTTGGCGACATTTTTGTTGGCTCAGGAGTTGATACTCTCTCGGATTGGAGCGTGCTGCCACCAACGCCCAACGCAAGCCTCACCGGGCTTTGGAACGTGGGCAAGGACGGAAGAGGGGACACCTCTCGTAACCCTCTGATGGAGCGGAAGATGAGACGTGATGAGATGTGATACCACATGCGCCATTGCCAAAATGTTCTGACAGTATGATTATCATGATTGCATTGATATTTCACGGAAAATGTGTAGGCCGAGTGCCCTCCCAAACAAGTGAATGGCGCCATCATGGAGAACAACTGCTGCCACTATGAGCTTCTTGTCTCATTCTGTGGCCGGATTCCTATCGGTACAGGACTACTGGCAAGTGACCGCTAAATAATTACTACGGTAGTAGCAATGAGGCATTCAAGTTACAGTACTTACTGTAAATCCAATTACTGGACTGCCTTGGAAGTACCAAAGATTTTACCTCTCTACACTGTTTGTGTTCCCCAGGTCAAGTACTTGCCGTTGAGAAAGAATTCCCGAAGGCAACTTTATCACATGTCGGAACAAGCTGCCTCATCCCTGGAGTTGTTACACAAGATGCATAGACTGCCCCAGTTGCCCGAACTGCTCTGACTCTAACTCATTTTAGCTATGCCATGCGAAGCCATCTAGTTTTGACACATCTTCAATGTACAAAGTCATTGGTCAACTCAACTCAGGTGCAAGCAGTCCTGAAGCTACTGATTTCACGAGCTGTACAAAGGAAGATTCTCTTTTTGCGGCATCGCACCTTGCTGTTCGCCGACATGGGTTGGATTAAAACGGTTCCAATGGAGAGAAATCTACAACTCCAGTGTTTGCTTCCTTTTGAGCAGCGCCTTGGAGTGAAGGTCCAAAGGTGCGTCATTTTCAGAAGTTTTCATGGTAGACACAAAGCGACCAATCTGGATGCTTGTGGGATTCGAATCACGTCATATTCGCCACCAAAAACTACTATTCAAAACTTGTCTTTTGCGGCTCTTTTGGTGTTGCAGCGTGAGGACTTGGAAATAAACAGGACTCACTCAGCTGAGTACAGAACCTCTCATTCAATGAAGTGGAGTCTCACTGCCAGGATGTTTCACTCAAATTCTCATAGTGTTTTCGCAAATCGGTGCCGATTTGAAAAAGAGTCGTGTCTCTGTCTTCAGACCCAGACCCGGAGGGTTGGCTTCCAAACAGAACTCCACTTACTAACTTGTGGGCCCCAAAATGACTTGATTATGTGATTACCCAGCTACAGTGACCTACAAAAATGAACTGCACCTCGGGATGTTTTGCTTTACTGGGTGCTTAAAAGTCATGGTGTGGTGTGCTTTTTCCGCGTTTGTCTTGCTGAGGGCGACCTATGATTACTTGGTTAAAAGTTATTTGAAAGCGGGTGACCATGAGGAGGCTTTGAAGTCTAGACCTCAGCTGGAAGGGAAACAAGTCATAACGCTAAAGAGCAAGGCTTGGATGTTTGCCAGGCTACAAAACCATGACATGGCATGAATCTTCCCAAATCCGTCCAGGACTCTCATGTCAGCTGCAAAACCTTTGCTGAAAACTTGCAAGATGACCCTTGAAAGCCGGAACCTCATCAGATGTGAATGCACGAAGCCTGCAAGGAAATCAGTAGTTAAAGATAAACTGAAGATGATACATATTCAAGAAAAACTCCTTGTGTGGGCCAATTTCAGGGTTCAAGCAGTTTTCGAACGCTGTGAAGCAACTGGCAAGTCTTGAATAGATTTGTGTACGTTGACATATATTTAAAGAATTTCATAAAGATATTATATACGGACAGATGATGTTTCTAGCCGCTTCCTCTAAGCAATGTAAAAATTTAGCTTCATTCCTCAGTTTTGACATATTCCGCATGAGGATGAAGTCTTTATTCGCCTCCTGTTTTTCGAGGCTTATTGGAGGTGAAGAAGGACTTCACCAGTGCCACCAGGTCAGAATGACAGGATCTTTGTTGGGACAAGCCAACCAAAGCACTGGGGCTGTGAGCTGATGTGAAATCTTACATGGTGAAGCTCTGTGTGACCACCAAGCGTGTGACAATGTTGAAATTCATACAATGGAACCATGTTTTTCATCCATAGATTCCGGCCATGCAGAGCCCAGAACCAACAAGACATTCTGACAAGCAGGTTGCGATTACATACTATCTTGTTGAGAGATCTTAAGCGTTCTAAAACGATGTTTCTAGTGCTGCTAAATCTCTGAGCATTTTGAGTTTATTGGAGGATACTTATGTGTGAAACAGGGTCTCAAGCACATGAGAAGCTGGCTGCTTTGTTGCTTCAATTGCTTCACGTTCGATTGCCAGGCTTATGAATTGTCTGCCGGCCATGGGTTTACAGCCCTCATATGTAATGTACAAGGGCATGATCACTGCTGCTGCAGAGGTGCAGGGTTGCCAGACTTGCTCAGTTGGTGTTGCACCACAGCCAACTCTGGTGATGTTGTGCATTTTTAAAAAATCAAGGTCACCAGAATTCAATCTAAGGGCAGCACATGGGATACTTTTCAAACATGTATGTATTATGTAAAACCTGAGAAGAAAAGGCACCAGCCACCAGTTTTTTGCAGATTTTGCTGCCCAGGAGGGTAACATTGAAACAGCAGAAGCCTGGTTTCAACAGCTGTCAGCCCTGGCACGTTTGTCAAACTCCATGAGTTGAACGACACGGCATCCATGGAATTCCTATCCATGGCAGCGTTTTTTAGTGTCAGGAAAGCAGATGAATTAAAACCTGAAAGTGGACTTTTTGTTTGGATGCCCCAGTTTTGACAATATATGACAGTATGAAGATGGAAGAAAATAGTGAAAGGCGTTTGGTTGTAGTGTTGGTAGTGCTGGTGGTGTTGGTGGCCTTTTGGAAGGAGGGCTTCCTTCGTGTGTTTTCCCCATCCAAGGTTTCCTTGATCAAGGGGTGCTACAAGGCCTGCAGCTTTGTCATTGAAGCCTTATATGTTCCGTTTACAATGCAATCATAATGACAACTTCTTAGTCAGACCAAGAATTGGTTCTAAATACATGGTTCTACTATTTTCTGTGTCTAGTATGTTCGATCGGACAGATATGAATCAGCCTTTCAAACATCGAGGCCAAAGACTCACAAAATGCCTTGCGGTATTTCAACCTGATGCAGGGAGCATCTCGGCAAATGATTCCTGGCTAGCCACGGCAATCACTGTGGCAGCTGTGCTGTAGGAGTTTTCGCTGTATCATGTGGCGAGATGCGCTTCATGAGTCTTGACTTTGGGCAAACACGCGACTCTAATAGGTTGTTCTTCAGTTACTTAGATGTACTAGATGCACTGCAGTTCTATCCAGGGGTGGCACATGGACCACCATGGACTTGACACTTTGGAAATTGATTGAATTCCAAATAAATACATATTTATAATATAATATGTACGTATACATATTATATACACATATAGATGGACTCCGCATTAGAATTCTCGTTAGGCTACAAGAGCCTAGCACTGGTAACGATGCAACATGGCAAAGGTATGTGGGCGCATGTTGCCATAAGATCCTAGAAGGACCTCCACAGTCCCTACGGGTGTCACCATTTCTGATTGGATGTGATTGGATCATATCCTGCCACCGCATCTTTTTTATTCTCAAATGTTTTGTGAATCCAATTTTTTGCTGATCCTGATCCGCTTAGAATTGTGGGATTTGAGGCGGATTTGAAACCCGTTAAGGGAACCTACGACTTTGTCATCAGAAGTTTGGCAGAGGACGTGCAGCAAAATGGATTCACTTATGACATCTTGTGATGGTTTTACACATGTCACATGTCTTGGATGTTCGAACCAGGATAGATAATGATATGATTATTCAAAAACAGTGAGATAGTGCCTCTCTAGATAGGTTAGGTCGAAAAGGCAACTTAATTGTTTCCCGCTTGTTCATTTGGATCGCGTGCATATTACGCTTCTCCAGCAGCTTTTCCGGTGAGGAGAAAGAAGTGAAGCAGGGCATGTATTGAAATGTACCGTGTTGCGTTATCCTTCCCAGAGACTCCAAAGTCCCCCTTTCAATATGCGCAATCCTGCCAGGTTGATTCAGCTCTGGAATGGATTGACAGGCGACGCAGACTAGATATTTGTATATATTTGTTTTATGAATATAAAGATGTACTATGCCTAATGATTGCGAATGTATATCAAATTTTGGAACGCTGTGTATACACTTGCACGTTACATTGTTGAGTTTCAATAGGTTTGAATAGGTTCACTTTATTGGAAATGGTAAAGGCTGCTTGAAGTATGACTGGACTTTAAGGGACTTTGATCCTTGATGACAGCTGCCGGATGGAGTAATACTTGCAAGAAAAGATCAGAACTCTTACAGTCTTACAGTAATTGCATTAGTTCACATGCCCTCAAATCTTGTTGATTTTCCTTCCATTTGGCAAGGATGGTGGAAGATGGAATGAACCCAAGCCTAGAGTGGGGATCCAAGAAGGAGCTGTATAGAGACGTCAGGAGATGTAAAGTATATCGAGAAAGTGCTTCACTTGCCAGCCTATTTTACAGATGGTTGGCACGGTTGTGGAGACCTTCTGTGTTCTCTTGTTTTTTTGGCCCTCCCCTGCCTTGGAATATCAGACCTGAACACCTGCTTGTTCGAATGGCTCGAATTCCTGTTCCCCAGGCTTTATGAAGTAGTCATGGAGGCGGGGAATCTGAATCACACAACAGCATTTAGACATCCCCAGCCGATGCTGTGACCTCGAATTCAATGCCTCGATGACCTGTGCAGGCCGCAGCTAAAAGCAAAAGACAAGACGTGCGGCGTGACCTCGAAAAGTCTTGGTAACGACCTCGGATCCGGAAGTTTGCGCTGTTTGTGCAGCTGATCAGTTTCATCATGATGATCATGGTGATATTGTTGAGATCTTGCTTGTCAAATCTTGTCACAATCTGGGTGGGTCCCAACTCCATCAGGTGAATTTCAAAGGGGATTTTATTTATACTTGTTCAAATTTCATTTACTCGAGAACTTACAGGCAAACCACTCATAATTCTAGGTGTAGCTTGCATCGATGACTTTGAAGACATCCATCTTACATGATTTGCGAGGATTCGAAGCTTGAAGGTAGCCAAAGTGAAGGTGGACAAGGAAGTCTACAAGACACTCATTCGCGCTCGGACATCCCAGGTGTTGAAGATGCTTGAAGCAAATGGAGCCACAGGGAAGCCATGGCTTTGCTTCTTGTGAAGAAAAACCTTTCCATGGAATATAGCTCCTGTATCTTAAACCGTAAACCAGCATAAAAGCAAGTTGTTATGATATGGAAGTACTAGAGTAGGGTCGGATGCTTGCTGCGAAGGCTTCGAGTAGTCATTGCAACTACTATATAGCGCAATTATCTATGTGCTATTTAATGCATTGCATGCAGTCAGAGTTTAGCTTCACCAGCTTGCGCTAGATTCTCTGGGTGCGACGTGCAGAAAATTGCTACTTGTATCATTTTTCCCACAAGATAGGCGAGCCAGACTCCATTGGTGAAGGTAGTACTGTATTGCACCTGTCGGGTTTGCTGAAGGTAGCTGCTAGGTACGGCGACATCTCATCGGCCGCTGAGTGGCCGGGTGCCACGGAACCTCCTGGCACAAGAATGAAAAGGGAGTCATGAGTCATGGCAGTGACCTCTGATTGTAGACATTCACTGATCTATATATGAAGATTATCAAGATAAATTGCAATTGTTATCGCTGTCTACATTGGCAAGGTACTGGAAGGTACTTTCCCCGTTGATGTCTCCATTCTGTTTATACTTGCCATTTGGGGGATGCAAAGGAATGATTTGTAGCGTTTCCACATTTCAATCCTTCATTCTTGATTGTCGAATTGTGCCGATGATCACAGTGTATACCATATACCACAGAAAACCATACATGAAAGACTGGCATCAGAGGCCCATGGATGTCATCCAATACTTTGCATGGGTATGTGACCTATGATGGTATATTCATGTCATTGTTTTTGTCTTGTCAATCATTCTGTGTTCATCCCTGAGGCTGAAGAAGATGAAGGAAGCACGGCATGCTTGTGGCGTCAATGAGTACAATTATTTGCTTAAGGTTGGGCCTTTTCCATGATATCCCGCTTCCCGATGACCTGACTACAAAGTACATCGTGAGCTTGTCGCAGGGCTGCGAGTATCTTAAAGATGCGGACTCTGCCCAAAAATTCTTCAACCGAATGGAGAAGGCACGAAGCACAAACACTCCAGTCGCAGAATGCACAAGTTTCAAAATATTTGAAGATTCTTATACATCTTTATATACACCTGTATATTCTGTGTACTCAATTTAAAAATACCCCGATCATCTTTATATATATATATACAAACTTTTTATATTCTACATCTACAAAGAGGTAGAATGTAAACATATAAAACCATGTATAGAGTGAGAAGGTAAAACCAAATTGAAGAATTAGACTCATTGCGCACTATCACATGGTTTTCTGTGTTAGGCCTCCGTGGAACCTGATGCGGAATCCTACAATTTGATCATCAAGACATTGGCAAAGGCCCAGAGAGTGTCGTGCATTTTGTTTCAAAGATCTTGAAATATAGATTGTCTTGACCAAGTGTAGATTTCATGCGATTTTGTACCGGTTATCAAGGACATGAGAGCAACTACTGAAAGTGAATTAAGCAGAAGGCGAATCGCTACAAATAGGTACTGATTCTGATACTGCATCCTCTAATCATACTTTAATATGAGAATATATATATAGATAATTCATTTGCGGTTTGAAAAGCTTCCAAGATCATGTCGCTATTGGCTTGTGTGCATTAATGTCCTATTCGCAAGGCCGGGAAGCCCAAACTTGTTGAGAAGTGGGGCAAGAAGATGCAGAAAGCAGGTGCGGTTTGCGGAGCGGGTTTGCGGGTTTGCGAGTTTGCGGGGTGGGATCTCAGCCAAAGAGCCTATCTGATTCTGTGTGCGTTTCGCCAAAACAATGGGTGGTGGAGTTTGGAGGTCTTCTTACCTCCAAGACACTCCAATTTGGTTTAGTTGGAGCCTCAGCTGGGTGATCTTGGACACACTTTTCCCATGAATTTAAGATAAGATTACAGTAGTGGCATAATTCCCGGAGCATTGGTCAAATCCAAATTGCTTTATAGTTTGTATATTCATAGTCTTTCTGCATTTGAACGTCAACGACTGGATAGTTTTGTTGGTACCACCTGCTTAGATTTCCAGAGTTGCAGTTCTAATCCGCCACAGATTTGATGTGTAAAGACTATCCACTTCAAAATACTGCATTCATCCTGGGAGCTTGACAACCAACCAAAATGATCCAAAATGTAAGAAGAGTTGGAAGACCACGATGTGAACGGGCATAGAAAGGTTTGAAATAAGGTTTATCATGGCTGCTTATCAATAGACTGGCACCAGGAAGTGTCCATACTATTGTGAAGCTGACTGGCTTGGCGGCTGGCGGGCTGCCTGACCAACTGACGAATACAAAGTGTCAGGTTCTTTATATTTTGGAGCATGGCGGCTGAAATGGGAAAAAAATACCAGTGAAGCAACCCCTTACCAGGATGTGACAAAAGATGCCCCTGTTAGCCGACCTCAGGTCGCAAAATCCATCGTGTTCAACAGCCAGAATTCTGCTGACTATGCTGCAAAATGGGTGGGCAGACCTGTTTTCGTAGTGTTGATGTCTTCTCTTAAGAATAAAAATGGCTAGTTTGCCAGATTTTGACCTGACAATTTCAATTACTTTTCTAGTTATAAAAACATAAAAGCATGTTAAAACTATTTCAAACTTCCCTGCTAAATGAGCAATAGACCCTGCAGCATCCACCATTTCTTTTGGCGAGGTAAAGCGTGCAGTTGAGCTGGAGAAACCTATGGATGTTTCTGCTTACAGAGCTGCCAGGATCACAGCCAGCGGTTTGACGGGGTTTGATCAAAGAAAACCGATGATTGAACATCTCTGGCATCTCCGAATGCATCAGGTGATGCGAGCATACCTGGATGAGAAGAATTCATCTGCCGCAAGGCATGGCAAGTTTTCACTTTGTCTCTTTTGTGTTCTGTGCGGTGCATATGCTGCACACATCATGTTTATTCATTTGTATTTTGTTGCGTAGTGGATTTCATCCACCGATGATACCTTTTTCGTTCTTTTTCCATCCTTTTCTTCCTTTTCTTTCGTTTAGCTGTCGAGGCAGTTTGCATGATTTGCATGTGAGGCAATGGTACGACTGGATGAAGGAGACAGGAACGATCCCGGACTACGAGACCTACCTCATGCTGATGAAGAGCCCCGGTTGAGAGGGTTATTTGCGTGCCATTTTTTTCGAAAAAATGGCGGAAGGATTCGCTTTGTCATCAAATAGAGCATTGCATTCCCGATTTTGCGGTCCTGCTGCAAGTACGGGAGAATTTGCTTTCTTGAATCGGGCATTGGGAAATGATTTCCATCTACACAATGCAAAACTGGCGTTTCCAAAGCGGCCCCACACGAGGAATGATGACCGAAAGGCTGGAAGCTCGAGTGTCGTTGGTGGGAGATCTGAGTTGGCAACCGTGTAGAAGAAAAATCTTAACAGGAAACAATGGCCGACGTTTCAGATGCTTCAAAATCATTGCTTGTCGAATGGCCTGGATTCTGGATCGGGGCAAGTATTTCATATCATTTCCTGGGCAATTCTTTGTGACCCTTTTGGGATGGTTAAATGACCCATTCAAACGTTAAGTGTATTGTTAAGTGTTAAGCGACCTCGAACTAAGGGATAGACCGGTCACTTTTAATCACCTCGTCATGAACATTTTATCATGTTTCGGACATGCATTCCTTTCTTGATTTTCGGCGGCTAATTGTATTTCTTTACCATCATTTGTGTCGATTCCAGCGACACAGCGGCCAGACAGACTATTGGCACAGCGAAATGGTAGAGGCAGGAGTTCCTCCTACGACAGAGAGCTTTAAGCGATTAGCTCAGCAAGCATCAACACCCTTAAATTGACGCAGGGAGCAAAGAGTTGGGGAAATTCCAAGCCGATGAATGAAAATTCTTCCAAGGTTTTCAAAGAGCTGCTGAAACAGATTTGCACATCTAGCAGGTAAATAAGTAAAACATGTAGATAAGAGGTTTGCATGTATAGCATGCAACTTGCTATCTCACCTTATTTTTGTTGATTGACGCAGTTCGCAAACTCACAGTGCCTATCCGCCGATGGATCTGCGACGATTCTGCCGAGTTTGGTGATTGCCTCCTTCAGCACAGTGAAGGGCAGCCTCCGGACCCAAAAAGTGGAGGAATGGTACGAGAGGCAGGGGAAATCCACGTCGTTCTGTGCAGTTGGCAGATTGAAACCTTTGTCGACAACTTTAAAAACCAATGGCATGTTTGCATATGTTGTCCCATGGAGAGAGATTCAAAATTCAAATTGCACTGTATTGAAATGCAGGATGCTGAGTGCTGGAGTCGCACCGAATGAGGCCAGGGTTTGGGGCTATACAGCGAGGGCCTCGTTGGCCAGTGAAATAATTGCTGCAATTTTGTTGCATCTAGAAATTTGACACTGGTGATTAGTGATTTCTGGAACAGTAATTGATTTTCTATGATTTTCTTGCGGAGGAGCCTGCCTTGGTGATTGTTGGAATTCAATAAACATGACATCATCCAGGAAGAGCCTTTTGATGGGGTTCTTCCGCAGGACACCTATGGTTACCTGATTGCTGCTTCTGTCATGGGCGGGAAAAAGGCGATGTTCTCAGTTTGTTGGGAATTCGACAGGCAAAACAGGCAAAACCCTCCAATTCCAGGCAGTCAGGTGGCATACTTTTATTTACTGGAGAGACTGTCTTTTTCAAGCTCAGCAAGCCTAGAAGGGTGGGCTAGGCACCTTGCTTTGAGTGATATGATTCTTTTACCTGTCAGTCGGAGGCGAAAACATAAATCCATCCCGGCTTGGATAGATCACAGTCTCACAGTAGCCGTCATCTCTGACAATTTCGTTTTTGATTTCTTGATGCGCTCCTACTCCTGGGGGATTTCCTGAAACATTTGGTCATTGGACGCTGTCGGATCATCGACTGTTGCTTAAAAGTTACCAAGGAAGAGACCGACCGATGGTTCAGCAAGATGGTAGATGACGGCCTCAGCGGGAAACTCGAAAATCGGATGGAATCAGGCCATCAAAGCCTATGGACCTTGTCGATCCTCGTGGTGCTTGGTGATGGAATACTCCAAACAGATATGATTCTGGATGTTTCAATGATGTTCAGATATATTTAGTACTATTTGATGATATTTTGATCATATTTCATTGGAAGTCATTTGATAAGATATTTGATGTGGCAGATGAATCAATGTGATGACTTCATCCTCCACTTGCAGCTGAGTTGTTACAGTGCTGCTTGATCTGTGCTCTAAGGTCCAGGAAGACATGTCTACCAATCCTTGATGATGAGAAGTTTGATGGATCGAGACCCTGTAGCTGTGAGGTTGCTCGTTTCAACATTGATATCCAATGTACAGATAAGTAGAGAACATATTACAGGATGTATGCTGGTTTGGCAGAAAGTATTTGTATACATGTTCCTCATTTACATCATGATATTTCCTGGTTCTTTCAGAATGTCCATATAAATCCATATAGTAAATTGAAGTAAATGTTACGTTTCAGTTGGAGAGCGGAAGTAGGTGAGTTTTCTTTTGCGTTTCAAAACAACTGCAGGCAGATCCTTGACTGGATGGTGTTGAAGGGCATCTCCATCAACAAGGGCGCCTACAACATTGCCGCTCGGATTTGGACATGCGAAAAGAAGATGTTTCATCTGGAGGGGAGCTTGGTGCTCTGACTCATGACACATGCTGATTTTGAATGATTTTGACATATTTTGACACAACAAAGAGCTACAACTAACAACCATGAACAAAGAAATGCCTATTATTGACAATCAAATCTTGCAATCACTAGAAAGTGTATGTCCTGGGTGTATCACTGGCACTGCATATTCCCCTTTCTATCCCTTTCTCATTTTTACACCTGGGAGGCTATTCGGGCTTTTGCTGAAGCAAATGAACCTGAGAATGCAGAGGAGATGTTCCGAAGGCGATCCACCAGTGTCCCTGTTGTCCCCATGGGAGGAGAACATCTTCAGTTTGAATCATGATGAGGGTGGTATATAAATACGATATTTACGTACTGTATATTATTCTTTTATTAGTACAACATATTTTTAATACATAGATCCAAGTCCTTCGTTTTTGCTTCTCGATTGAGGACGTCGTTTGTTGAAGACTTGAAAGTTTACTCTGTATTTCTGTATTTATATGAATTATATTGATATATATATACACATGTGTGATCATTTTTGTACTGCTTTACCTGCAGAATCAGAACAAACAGTTTCAGTTATCCTTCAAGGGACCATGGCTGTTTGTCTCTCAAGATTGGTAATTTGTGCTAGATTGGCTTGCCAATCTTTGATGGGTCACTTCTTCAAGCCTTAAAAAATCGTATCGTTGGTGGGTGTAGGGTCATCAAATTCTATCCTAGTGAAATCAACAGGACATCAATGATTGTCATTTGCGGTTGTCATCAAAATAAAGCAACCTTTAATTGCAGATGCTCCACCATGGCCAAGCTAGCCTGGCATTGGCGCTTCACGCCTCGACTGGCCATCCGATGTTGGAGTGCTTCTGTTCGCCCATCACAGCTGGTTGGAGACATGCGACGGGCGCTCATCAATTTGGATGCTGATAAACCTGTGCCTCCCCAGATTTTACAAGACTTCGTACGCAGAGCGCGGGAAATGGATTTTAAAGACCTTGAGGCCGATCCATGTCGTGTATCTTCTTTTTGCCTGTTTCCTCATGGTTTGTGAACTTAGAATAAGACAGTCTACGTGCTCGATGTCGTTCACAAACATCCCATCGGCGTGATTGCCGCGCAAGCCCTTGTGGTCATTTTGCACAGTCCTCTCTTTGTTTTGGGGGGATCTCCCGAGTCATTGCATTTTGCAGGTCAAAGATGGTCAAAGTACTTTTCAAAGATTTCAAAGTGAGCGTTTTTTGCTTGTGATTTCAATATCCTTGTCAAAAGAATAAGAACATGTTTGTCTTTGTATGTGGTTGATTTGAAATCAGTATCGTTGTGCCATTAGCGTTTGTTTCCGTCCAATACGTGAAATCTGACTTGTCCTGAAAGGATGTTATCGGAGTCTTGAAAGACATTGCATTATAACCCTAAAGAGGAAGCAAGACAACCAAGTGTCGAAGCACTGGGTCTCTCCACGCCTTGCTTCCATTGCTGCCTACGATCCATGTCGTGAGCATGTAAAAATGTGCACGCCTACGGTACTTGCACGGTATTCACTTCGATAGCACAAACATGAACACCAAAATCATTGAAAGACATACCAAAGAGAACTCACCGGTGATTCTATAGGCAGCCTCTCGAAAACATCTACTCTAGTTGGGCCGATGCTACTTGGGTTCCTCGAAGCTTATCAGGCTTATGCATAGCCAGTGGATCCATTCATCGTTATAATCAGAGTAGCGCGAGCCTTACCATTTCCTCGAAAGCACTCCATAAAAACAGCACACACTTCAAAATATTGGATATGGTAGCTCATGTTGACCACAGCTCCGATTGCTGAAGGCGAAAGTGAATGTATTTTATTGGCTCTCGAAATGCTCACAAGGCGAAGGCGATACTCAAGAGTTTGAGAATTTGCTATTGCAGTTTATGCATGATGTCAGAAATGAAGCCATGCCACTCGGCTGCATTGATACTATGATGGGCAAGTGCAACAGGGATATGTTGCAGTGTGACGCAGTGTGTACTTAAGACCGAACATATCCCAGTCAAAACAGGGCTCTGAAAATGTTACTCAACATGGTATCCTGTTAATCCGTTTTCCTGAAAATTTTGACCTTTTCGAGCGAAATCCATGAACGAAACTGATGCTGGCAGCATTCGGTAGAGTCCAGAGAAATTGCTTCATTTACTCTTAGGTACTGTAAAGAATGATGAATACCATGTCACTCACGCTTCCCTGAATCGACAAGCTGTGGATGCCAGGTATGGCAATGAGATTCAACTGGTACGGATACTTCGCATTCTAATTCTTTCCATAAATCGGCAGAAAAATCTGAGAGCTTTGGAGACAGATGCTCAAATTCAACTGCAACTATTAGTGCGAGAGTTGCTGTCATCCTCTATGCATCGTTTGAAATTACGTCATCAGCATCTCAGCGTGATGCAGATTTCCCTGTTTCTATCGTCCTATGCTGCTGTGTGGCTTCCTGAGTACCGAGAGATTTTTGAGGTGTTTGCATCAGACTTGGTGGGACGCATCAATCGCATCAGGAGGAAGCAAAATATTGGAATTGAGACTGAAATGGCGGAGAACCTGCCATACATACTGGCATCCTACGGAAACGCAGCATGCGTGCACCCTGCGCTTTTTGAGACATCTCTTTCCTGGTGTGAAGAGAACATTGATGTGATTCTTGATCTGTTGAGCTGGAGGCAAATTTCCATTACAGTAAGGTATCAGTAAATGATGTGATGGTTTATCAGCATTTCAAAGGCGATATTCCCTGCCTCTAAGGAGAACAATTCCTCGTGAAAAATCAGGTGCATGTTTCTCTTGCCTAGCAGCAAGTATTTTTGCATTTCAGAGAAAAGTATCAAAGTTCGACTGCATTCTGTTCACCTATTTGGGTCGCTGTTGCTGTTTTGAGTTCAGGATGGAATCAACGTTAAAATAAGGATCACCTACGAAAGCATCGCAGTTGTATCGTATGCCATCGCATCTGCTGGACTTCATCGCCCATCCTTCTGGCAAAAAGTTGATCAGCAGATTCGAATCCTGATATATACTGAGAAGAAGGTTCATGAAATGGGGTTGCTTTTTCAAATCATTTGGATTCACTTGGATCATTTAGATATATTTAAATCATATTTCACGTACATCGATTAGATAGAGTTAGATTGTTCAGAAAGAGATCAATGTGATGATCCAACTGCTGCTCGTGTTGAAAGATGAAGCCTTTGTTGTTTTATGATATCTTTAGTGGAAGAGCTGAATATCCTGTGAAACAATCTCCTGGCAGCGCCCTGCTTAGGACTTTCTTCAGGCAAGTGGAGTCTCAAATCCATCTCCAAAGTTTGTTCATCGTTTCGCCGCCTCTTGTTACAAGACACCTTTTTGCCATCAGAGGACCAAACCCTGAAGAGTCAGAGAGAGGTTTGGATAAGTTGAAGTCAGACCAAAAGAAATAGAAATACCATAATAATCCATAATAGACTTGCATCAAACATGACATCCAGCACCTCAAAGAAGTCTTTCATAGTTTTTTCTATGTTTTTCTTTCTTTATCTCACCTTGGTAATGAGTAGTAATGGCGCCTCTACTCATTAACAGAAACTGTCATTTGTTGATACTGTATACCAGCATGTAAAACTAATTTGCTGATTTTGCTGCACATTACCCAATGCAATGTGCAGATTGGGAAAGGAGTTGAGTATGCTGAGAATCCTGGAACCGATCCGTTCATTCAGGACCTGGAATTGCACCATAGCTTCCAGGAAACAAACCCTACCCTCAGTAGATTGCAGCTCTCAACCTGCAGGATAACTCCTTGCAGGAGCTCTTCAAGCTTACATCAATGGAGATGTTAAAACGCTCAGAAGAGTTTACTTTTCACGAAGCAGCAGAGGTACTGTTGGGTTTAGCAACCTTTGCAGAAGAAGACCTGCCTTGTTGGCACGAGCTTCAATGGGTTTGCAGTCAGATGACCAGCACCTTGCGGGAGGCGCCACCACTGTATTTATGCAGCATGTTCTATTCCATCACAGCTATTGACCTACACAAGTCAGGACACAGGGCAAATGTCGCACCATTTATTTGGTCCTTTAAATCTCATAATCCCTCCTGGCACGTGCAGAAGTGACATGGACACCTCATTTTCATGATGATATCATGATGTCAATTCACTTTGAGAACGACAGCAATCACAGTAACTTCTAGCCGAATTTCGAGCAGTTTTCAGGCTACAGTTGCATCTTTTGAATCCTCATGTCTTGAGGAGAAAGTGAGCTGCATGAAGTGCATCGGGTGGTGGCAAAGGCACTTTTGCCAGTTTTGAATGTTTGTTTGGCACCAGAACTCGAAGTGATGGCGCAATCCTTGCTGGCTCTATCTCAGCGGGCTTCGGCTGAGCGCCTGAGCTCTGTAGGCGGGGCTATGCGTCATTTATGTATAGATTTTAGATACAGATTTGAATATTTAACAATTTTAACCACAACATCCTACGAATTCATATGACATGATTATTTCTCACATTATTGTCACTGCATGTCTTGTGTCTTGTCGGGAGATGTCGAATCTTAGTCTCCGGATATGCCTTTTTTCAAAGTGGTGAGGGAATCTATGCAAGCCGGAACGATTAAGGGAGCAGGGCTTACTCAACAGAAAATGTGACCCCGCCACCGCCTGTACTGTAGAGGATGTTTTAGCTTTCCATGCATCCAAATGATCGGTGCGTGCTATAATTTTGTTCGATATTTCCGGTTGACTTCCCTCAGAAAAAGCCATGTGATGCAGCCAGTTTGTCGTTGATTCAATCTTGATCAATATGAAGGGAAGGGAAAAACAGCTTGGCTTGTCAGTGGTAGCAACAATTCTTCTGAACTGTAGAGGTTTTTTCAAACAAGTCAAATAAGTCAAGTGATGCAAGATGTTTCAAACAGGTGGATGTGTGCATGTGTCACTTTTTTGCATTCCACAAATTTTCCATTTTTTCCAGGTTTCCGAATCTTACTGCTTGTTTCACAGCGCGAAGCTGTACGCAAAGCCCATGACCTCGGACCCAAACGTGCGGCGCGTTTGACTTGCTTCCTCACCGCAGCAGCCTGGCAGTGGCAGTCCGCATTGCTACAACCATGGTCTCAGGGCGATAAATTCACGTATAATTTAGTATTTTGAAGTATTTTGACTGTGGACATGATATTAAAATGGTGTGAATGGTGGTGTATGAGGATTAGAATGATTTAGACAACAATAGTATGGCTAAAAGCCAACAAAGTCTTTGCCACTACTTCTTCAAGAGATGATCAGTGACCAGTGTCAGGTTTTTGACGGAGATGAATTCTTTTGCCTCCTCGTTTGAGACTGGCTTTGAAGGTATCTATGGCAATTGGTCCTTTGGTCTGCTAAAGGATGGTTTCTGTCTTCAGAAAAATCACAAATTTCCAGTGGCACACGTTACAGAAACCTTTTGGTCCAATTTGGGTTACAGCTCAGTACAGCGAATCTACAACGACAAATTTATCCGGATTTACCCTTGCATTGCAAGATATTGTCGTTGAGGTTTCCTCACCCCCACCAGCTGCTCGCTGCAGCTGAGCCACTAAGGCTTCAAACGTCGCTTGAATCTGTGGAACCGTGGCCAGAGTCTGTGGCATGGTATTTGACACCACGGTCCAAAACCTCACCTGCAGTAGCGGATGTTTATGGCCCTGAACGACTTATGGGATGGGAATACATTGTGTAGAATGGGCTGATGTCAACTGCAGTTGCAAAACACTTTTCGTCGGCAGTTGTCAAGTGGAGCCAGCAAATGCCAAAAGCAGTGACGGTGACAGGACACCGTGAACGCCGCTTCGCCTGTTAGTCACAGCATCCCACTGTGATGTATTCATACCATGCAAGACAAGCTCCAAGTAGTTCAAAATTTTGATGCACTTTCTGTATCTTGATTGACGCCATTCAACCAAATCCATGGATTCCCGCGAGCAAATTTGCAGGAACAAACGTGCTGAAGTTGCAAAGGCGAAAGGCTATAAAGTACCGAGGAGAAGATGCTATGCAATTCTGCGTGTACCCAATACAAACAAACAAATCCGAAGCAAAGTCTGGCCTCAGTTCTAGTACAACTGGGAATGCCAATGGAACTATATACACCTGCAATGAAGATCTTGACGCGACCAAAATAACCTGGCCTCTCCTGGAGCATTTGGCATTGGCGATTGGTTGGGTTGGAACCTTCCGGTGAGCCTTTGCGACCTGAACGGAAGGGGTAGAGTTCCATGAAGTACAAAGTACTTCGCATTCGATTTGTTGACTGTTTTCTCGATGGCTCTTGTGGATCTTTTTTGGTTCAATGTATGCTCAACTGAACTGCAGCAACGAAGTCAAGCCAGGTGTTGCATGGGCTGCCAAACGGTGAAGTCAACACTGCTATAGCTTTGGTATTGTGAGAGCAATGAGCGACGAAAAGTAACATACCTGTACCTCGCTGTTTCGAATTCAGTGGTATGACCATGCTTTCTACATCACTCAAATTACCACACACACACAAAAGCCGAGACAACTGGCCAAGGCCTGTCGGCTGACTGAAGGCAGAAGAACCATGATGCTCCTCTAGAAAGTGTCATAAAAGTGTCTCATTTCGTAGACGGGCAGGGCCATAGTGACTACCCACCTATCCCTCTGCCACTCTGTAGAATTCTTGGACTCTGAGGGCCTCGTTTTGACTTGTTTCCAGGCTCAAAGTAGCTGGGAGATACCCTGACGAGAGGACTGCAGAATTTGCATGATTTTGCGACCTATGAACTGAGTGGCCATTGTTCTGTTTGGTGTCAGGGCAACTAGGCCTTTGTATCTACCATTAGTGGGAGATCCGAGACTGAAAGGTTTCATAGTTTCATTATGTTAAATGAGGTTGAACTCCCGCATTTCCTGATGACCAACATGACCTCTCGGCTTTGTGGAAAGGAGTTTTTGTTTCATCATTGAAGCCCATGTTCGAAGCTCAGATTTACCTAGATTCGGCGCGACGTATCCTTGATGGCGCCGAGATGATACAGGTGAAGCTTTCCATGTCAACGACCTTTTTGTGCAGGCAGATACAATCAAACACGTCCTTGGTATATTATGAGTATCTAAAATATTACATGTCTATATACACCATATTGATCAACAGATGATTCCCAGAGTCCTTGACAGCTCTGACATTTTTATTGCGAGACCCTAGGCACGACAAGGCTCGATGTCAAAGGCTAGGGATTGGCCTGGACTCCTGGTGCTCGTTTGCCAGTTTTGACACAGGAATCGTTGGGTGAAATATGGATCAACATTATTCAAGCTTTATGTTTTTTGTGGAGCCATGAAACTTGATTCATTGCCATCATTTATATTCATGTCATATGAATTCATATTATATATGTCAGTTTTTCTTAATTTCTGCCATCCATACAACCAGTCGCGACGTTTTTATCTCTCCATGTTTTTTTCCCACCTTTTTTTGGTGTGAAACTTCTTGGACAGCATGGCAGAGTTCCAGCCGAGTGAGGTTCAACGAGATGCTGAAGGCAAAGGTGCGGCAGCTGCCTTAGCCACCAGAAGCTGCACCCAGCCATGGCCATCCTCAGCTTACTGGGATCATGTGGGCCGAGGCCAGGATTCCGGACCTACGCTGCACTCATCAGGGGCTACGGATTGCAAGGAGATGTGTCAAACACAAAAGAGCTGGGAACTTGGAGCAGAGGAATTCAAGACACACAAAGGATTTGAATAGTTGTGGGAAATGTTGGGAAAGCACAGTTAAGCATGATAGTCTGGGACTGGGGTACATTTCCGAAGGTGCTTTTTCAGGATGATCGAAGGTGAAGGTGTTTGTATCCCAAAGTCTGAAGGTGTTTTTCTTCTTGGTTGAGACGTAGCATGATGCGGCTGTCGGCTCTGTTGGCTGTCTGTGATAGTGCTTTGAAGGATGAATGCGTGAAGGCCTCTGAGATAATGATGAATGGAAATAAATTGAAATGAATGGGTCAATTGAATACTATTCTCGGTCCATGTCTTATGAATTTGAAGTGTTCCTACAGTATTCGGCCTGACACAGCATGCTCAGCCAAGGGCTGATGGCTGTGAAATATGCTTGCGTATGCTATGCAATCCCTTGAAACATGCACCAATTTGGACATGGCAACCGCAGCTGAGGTTTTTACTAGAACTGGAACTGAGAAAGTTCCACGGAATGGGCAGGTGTTTGAATCGGGGGAAGACTGGCAGCATTTTGGGATGGTCCGGATGCGTTCATTGAGAGATGTTTCCCGTGACATGTTACATACGAAATGTAGGACATAGAAGAACCATCCCTCTGTGGGCAGAGAAACAAATCGTACAAAATGCCCAGATGCACAGTGACCAACATCAAAGTGCAGTTCAAGAACAAATAAGCATCAAAAACACATCAAGAAAACACCAGCTCTTTTGTCGAAGAGTTTTGATGCTGAAATTGTACAACCATTCTGGTCTCACCTTGGTCCCGTTCCAATCGGATTCATAGGCCATCGTTTCAATGGGCCCCTTTCGCAGACTAGTGCCCAGCACGCTTCAGCAGAGGGAGGAACTAATTGATGTTGATACATTTTGTTTTGGGAAGGCACTGTATACATTCAACTCCGATTCTGCGAAGGGATGCGAATAGGTTATGGCTAACATTGTAAACTAGAATCTTATCTTTGTTTAGCCGAGGCATATCTTCAATGCTGTCAGGTACCATGACAACTATGATATGATTTTTGCTAGGCGATTGTGATAGTGTTGTTTAGGCTCCCACTTTTGGACTTGGTTCATCTCCTGCTGACTCACCTACCAGGGCAGCCTGGAAAGAGATGATGCTGCCAGCCTTGCAGTGCTTCAAAAAGGTCTGGCTGGGACATGGCACAACACCAGGACCTGCTATCCTTTGTAACTAAATATCATATTGTCATATTGTCACATATTTGTATATTATATCTACACGTATATACATGTATGATATTGTATATATATACACTATATATATAGACATGATGTAGAAGCAACTTTTGTGCCAAGTTTTCCAAGCCCAAGCCGGGTGAACACGTGGACCATTTTGTGGCACTTTCTTTTCACCAATGGGACTTAGGCCTTAGTTTTGTTTGCACATGATTTCATTTTGTACCATTGTAGCAGGTGCGACTATGGACGGATCTGTTTCCAGTAAGGAAGAACTGCTTGAATTGAACAAACTTGTTTCACAAATATTCCATGATAAGGTGGAAGCAGTGAGGGTTCCTTTTGAGAAAGGTGAATTAATCATTCACACCTCATCTCAAAGGCTCCAAAAAGAACCTCCATTCAAGGCAAATTGGAAACCATTTGATGCTCAGGCAGGTGACGAAGAAGAAGTGACCAAATGGATGGACTACTCTGACAAAAGAGGCGGCAACAAGGTTGACGTGTCATTCATGAGATCGATGAGATGTTATTAGTCAGACATTTGAGCCGTGAATTGGAAGCTTGCCATAGTCGTCAGACTTCTGTTCCTGGGAACATGGAAGTCCGGTCACTGGCAATCTGACCAACGAGAGCATCCTGATCACAGTGTCACAGGAACATCATTTGATGGTACTGTTAGTAATGTAATGTATATAATACACAAAAAACATCAAAAATATCTGGATGCATACAGTTGGATCATGGAGAAGAGGTTTCTTCCTCCCCACCAAAGATTTGAATGTTCCCACTCCTGGCAAGGCTTCCTCCTTAACGTGGAGCTTGAGGAGGCTCGGGGGATCTTAGGGATGGGATGTCAGCGGATGGGAAGTGCTCCAAATGTGGAAGGACTTGGGGGTTTTCGTTCCGTTGGCAGGCTGAAGCAGAAGTGACTCAAGACAAAGAAATGACGTCCAAACCCAGGATTTGAGAACTGGGAAAGCAGAACACCAAGATGGCAGGGTGGCGACCTGGGATAATCATGGATTGACAGTGCAGAGGTAGTCTTAGCCAAAATGCATCTGCTGGTAATTACCTGTAGCTGTAGCATATTGATCATACAACATGAACATATAGTTGCAGTTTTAAACCTCTTTGACCATAGATGTTTGGGAGACATCACTTTCAGCATTGTCGATCTTTCAAGCTTTCAATCATATTTGGATGCTGTCAGAAGTGGCAGTCATGTCTGAATCCAATCTCAGGAGCTCAAAAAAGCGTTCCAGAGGGAAGGTGGCAAGCCACAAGTGGCAAAGGGAAGAGAAGGGCCATGGGGGGGTGCTCACAGAAATTTCTCCAAGGGTGCCTAGTAAGAAAGACACTTCTGGTGACACATGCAGATTATATTTTAGGTGCAGTATATATAAATACATGATGGCAATCAATGAATCAATGGATAAGATAGCATCAAAGCTGAGTTTTGGTGGCGCTTTGATAGTTGCTTCACAGGAATATTGCAGATATTGATTTGCCACTGATATGGTTACCTATTGGTCTTTCGAGGCGCCTCCCCTCAGGCGGCGGTGTCGGGGTATGATCCGCTAGAAGTCGAGTCCTATGCATTTGCTTTTCTCTCTCCCCCATCCAAATTCTAGTGCATGATGTGGCATGTAAACTATTGTATACATATTATAATACACCATAATACACCAATCAATATATCAATAGATCACAATCATATCAATCATCATCCTATTTTGGATGAAAGATGATGAAATGATAAAAATTGACAGGTGAAACAAGATGCAATGGCAGAGCTAGAGACCTTGAAAGCTGAAGGCCGTCTCAGAGTGGTGGGACAACAGGAAAGTTTAAGGATTTTTTCGGGGATGTGTTTGCCCTACATATATATATATATATAAGGAACGTGCCTTCATGATGATTCAGTTGTTTTGGATGGCTTTAGTATGTTCTTTTTTAGATAAGTTGATAGATTAGATTTAGATTTAGATACTCTTGAAGGCCAAGGGATTATATAAATTAGCACTTGCTAGATGTTTGCAGATTGTTGATTTTGAGGTCTCTCCCCAGCCCTCTCCATTTTCGAAATCACCAGATACGGTATCTGAATCTCATCACCGTGTGTCTGACAGGGCGGACTCCCGACATTCGTGACTTTAACAAAGCACCTTGGATGAACGGAGCTATGAGGGAATAGATGGACTGCTCATGTGCCCATGCTCAGCTGCTCAGCTTGGGTTTGTTGCGGGGATGAAAATGATGGAATTCTGATTTTTCAGACTTTTGTTGTTGAAGTCAATATTTCAAGGTCATGAAAGAATTTGGCTCCGTGCCGCAATCTCGCTACTCGTGTGGGTGCCAAGGAGGTGTGCAACTGTATGCAACAGCTGCATTTTCTTTGACTGATCCTGAGACTAACTTGATAGAAAAGTCGAGGACAAGTCCCTGGAAACCAAGGATGGCAAAGGCATTTTTGGAGACAACAATCATGCCAGCGGTGAAGCCCAACGAAAACACCTTCTTTCATTTGTTGAGGTGGAAATGGTAGGGCTGGCAATTGGGGAAAGCATTCCAGGGTTGCAGAGGTGCAGATTAGTGCTTTATTTAAGGCTGTGGCATCATGAGCACTGTAGTCAGATTTTAATATCAGGCTTGGGAGTCAATCCTTGGAAAGTAAAAGGTGATGAGAATCACGTGCCATGCGTTCCTGCTTGCTTGATCTTAATTCTATCACCCCTTTGTTTTCCATGTATTTTCGTGCCGGCTTTGTAATGCTCAAAAATCAGAACTTTTTGAGGCTCCTCACGAACACTCTTGGCCCTGTATGCACTTGCATATTGACAATGTAGACTCGGGACCCGGATTTGTAGTGCTTTGCCTGACTTGCTTGTCAATCTAATCTGTGCACATTCAGGGTGATGTGGAGATGCAGACACGTGTTTGGTTGAAGCTGTTTCAAAGGTGCCTAGACGGTGCCCTCAAGGAGATCGATCTTCAAAAAAGCTGTGATCAAACCTCACCATCTTCACTTTTCCAGTGCCAATAAGACCTCACACCACGCACTGTTTTCACACCCTTTAGGCTTGATATCCGATCAAATCCTCTCTTGAAGGCACTGAAATGACATCGACTTTTGAAGAATGTCAGCATTTCAGAGATGAACAACTTAGATAATATGAGACTGAGTTGTTGAAACACTATGTGACTATGCGCTACGACCGTGGAGCAAGTGAGGAATATAGCATGGCAACAGACAGGAGTTTTGAAACCATTTGATCGAACACATTTGCGGTCCATTTGATCAGAGCCATGATGATTCATGAGATCCTTCAACCCCCAACACTGCTGCAGAGTTGCCCTAGCTTCTTGGCTATCCGGTGAGCATGATGTTACTGTGTTTCCAAGATTTATCATGATTTCTCTCAGTTCTCGGTGCTGTACACATTCTGTTCAAATACTTTGGGCGAAGAGGCGAAAGAGGGTATGAGGCTGAAGGGGTAGCAGCGAGGGTCATGGGCGTTGTCTATTGAGACTAAGATAGATAGCAGATCCCTTAGCTGTTGTCAAAATAGTGCTGCCACGCATTGCGAGAAAGGCGGTCTGCCCAGACGATGCCTCTACAAGTCAAGCAGCCCGGATGGTCCAAGATTCTTGAACCTTCATCAAAGTCACCGCTCTGCTCAGAGTATGATGGCTTTGCGTGCAGGACGACAGATTAGCGTTTTGCACTTGAAGCACAGAATGACTGGAATTCTTCACACCTGAGTGGCAGATACCTGCTTGATCTCTTCGTTGGCAGATAATTACTTCATTCAATCGTTTATGCTTTCAGTCAGCCTAAGCACCCTTACAATGTGATAGTTGATATCTGATATCCAGTGTCAGGACCAGAGGTATGGGAGGTATGGGGGCCGCTGGCTGCAGCTGTCGCAGCCGCTGGCTTTGCTGGGATCAAACGTGGAGGCAGGGGTTCGGCATTGTTTGAGCACAACTCCACTGGCTAGACCTGCAACGTTCAGTTTTTAACGCTCAAAAACTTGTGCAATTTGGAGACGTGGTACAAAATCTTACGAACAGTAAGAAACATAGCAACAGCAACCTTTCTCAAGCAGGGCAATGGTAATTTCATGTTGAGGTGCTAGCAGCTCGGCCCTGAAGGAGTGGCGCAAAGATGAATTGAATGAGTTCACTGGCATCTCAGAAGCAGAACGGGAGGGTTTGAGACTGGGAAGCAAGCAATATCAAAAGATAGAATTGAAATTGAAATACAAGGTTGAGTTCGTTCAAGATAATGACTTTGTTCTTCTGATCAGGATCATTCAGGATCTTTCGCGATCTTGACTTTTGTTTTTCAGGTATTTCAATACATCTGATGAACTCCTCAAGACTGCCCGAGTAATTTGTAGTTTCTGCTACTCGTACCAACTAATATGCCATGCAGTACAAATAATGCAGAATATTGAAGGCAGTCACTGTTGCTTCTACGACTGGCTAGGGTATCGGATAGGTTGCTACTTAATTTAAAGCCAATGCGCTGTGATGTTTAGGCAATGCGAGCACCATCCTGCTGGCTGCCGATGGTCTTGTTTTTGACGTGTCAACAGCAAGGCCGCAGGATGGATTTTTGGGGAGCAACGTTCACTCCATGGCGTTTGCTTTCTTGATTTCCCATGTACCGGCAACTGGTTTTTGCATTGTCAAATTCGTTTGCTATCTGTCTTATCGCTCCGTGTTGACAATTGGTTGGGATCACTTGTGAAATTTTGTTTGGAGTGCAATTTTGATGTGCATGCAAAGAAGTGACATACCTGTTGGGCAGATTTGAGAATTTCATGCATGATACGATGCGATGTGGCACCGTATACTATGGCAGCACAGCGAGAGTCAGTCAGTTGCGTGGTTGAAAGGGTGTCTTGCAATGAGTGTTGTTGGCGGACAAATCTCATCAACTTGAAGGTCAAGAGCAAAAAATAAGAAGCACATCGAAACAGCAACAGATGAGCTACAGAATGACATTGACATAATCAAGATCTGTACAATTAAGATGGTATATATATTTACGAAATATCATAAAATGATATATAATATTAATATGACACAATATGAGCTATGACACAATGTGCAACCATGCACTAATATGACTCCATGATTCTACATTCTGTACTGCAGGCACCTTTATGGTCCTGGTGGCAAATATGCAAGCTTGACTGGGAGAGATGCCACCCGTTTTCTGGGAAAGAACTCCTTGGAGGAGGCCAGTGATGAGACGTTCGATGTTAGGAGGTTTCGGGGGATGCAAATTATGGACATGGGCCATCAAAGCGTTTCTTTGGTGGTTTATATCTCCCTTGTAAGAAACAAATGATTGCACAACACGACTTGTAAGAAATCTTATTACACAAAACATCAAACCTATCACTACATCCTACAATAATCTCTTCAATCTTTTTCTCTTCGGTCTCGCATTGAACAGGAGTCTGAGCAATCACTGGCCTTGCCCCTGAACATGGCAGAGAAGGCCTTTCTCTCAGCTTGGGCGACTTGGCCGTAACTCTTCGATTGAAAAGTCAAATTGCAGGAAGGTTGATAGATGTTGACAGTTTTCTGCTGATGCATGAATCACACATGACTGTAAGTCCGCAACCGTGCAATGCATCATTTTTCTTTACAGATTTCCAATTAAGAGGCCAGTTTCATGAGGTTCATTTGAGTCCTGTTTCTCAGCCCATGCGGTTTCTTTCCAGGTGATGTCATTCAAGAGCAAGTATCCCATTGTTGGAAAGCTGGTGGAAGAGGACATGACCGACACCCAAAGCTCATCAAAGCTCTAGTAATCAAGTACTCCATCACTCAACTTTTCTATACTAGCAGAGACGGAAGGTGCTGCAGCCTGAAACTAGAGAGAGTATCCTTCCTTCTTTGGTGGGGCTCCGGAAAGCAAAGCCTGGGTCGGCGGAAATATGCTAATTGCTTGAATCAATTCAAATGAGATGATCTACGGTGGAGTATCAGGATTTTTTTTTTAGATCCGAAGACGCTGGTTTTCGGTGTGATCAGGACTTGAGCGACTTGAATATCTCTCCAGCCTCGTTGCTACGTGCTGCGGAGCTGGGAGATGCCATTTCGTTGCAGAGACAAGTCACAAAGGCTGGAGCCGAGAAGATCGTGAATGGACCTGGCCCATTTTTGCAAAAAAGTAAGCACCAGAATCAGTACAAGCGCCCTAGTGTACATACGGAATGTTGTATGAATCTTTTATAAGAGAAATAGAGCATCGGAATGACCCTTTGAAGAAATTACTTGAAGTATTGTAAACAATGTAAAACATGATAATCATATAGACAGAATGCCTCCTATCCAACGTAGGCTTCCCACTTCAAGCAGTGAAACAAAACATCTTTATAACGCATAGAGAATCCTTCTCTTTTAACCTGTCCATATTTGTTGTAGTATAGACAGTATAGACATGTATAGACCGGACAGCCTGCAGGAAGAACAGATGCATTCGGGTCGATCTTGGTTGGTATTGGCTTTCCTTTGTTGGTTTGTGTGCGGTTTTCTTGGCCCTCCCAACTGCCCCGATAACTGCCCAACTTCCAAACCGCACCCAGGGCGCTGACCTTCACTGGACTGATGGCGATGGTCTTCAGGCCCTCCACTGGGCAGCACGCCAAGGCCACGTTGCAGCTGTGCAGGCGCTATTGGATGCAGGAGCCAATGCTGAAGGCGCGGGATGTTGGGGCCTTGTATGGCTTTTTTTGGGTGCCGGAGATGCTACCGCATCAAGATCGATCAACAATCATCAACGAATTAATCAACAACCTTTAAACCATTGTGAAATATCTGCACACATCAGACACAGAAATTCGTCAACTGTGCTGACTGGGGTGCTGGAGCTGGTCCTCTGCAGGTCGAGATCTGAAGGGTCGCACTGCTCTACACTGGGCAGCCACGTTTGGCCATGTGGAGACAGTAGAGGCACAGGAAGTTGAGGATTTCTTTCGTGTTTTTAGCCCTAAATCACGCAATTCAGATGTGGAGATCATCCCTTTCTTTTGATTTCTTTTGACAATCAAGTCCAGTCCATCTCCCAAATACTTACTTGTATAGTTCAAGAATTGTTTTTGGGCCGAGCGGTTGTTCTTGGGGCTAGCTTTCCCATTGGCAATTCCATGATCCACACAGCATTTGAAATGGGTGCCAGATTGTTTTGGGTCCGAGCAGATTTAGTTCTTCCGACATCTGACAGGTCTTGATAGAGAAGACTCCAGTGGAGGTGGAGAAGAGCCAATTTTTGTGCGGGCTTGGGATTAGCCAACCAGATGACCTGCAGATGATATCATATCGTTATAATATCCGTGTTCCTCAGATTTCCTCAGCGGCTTTGTGACCTTCTGGCCTTCTGCACTGACTTTTGAATGAAGTTCCTCTTCACATAATTCATACCACCTCAAGGCCAGACATGATCAGACTTCCCAGACTACAGGATTTGACTTTGATAATGGTGGGGATGTGTAGGAAAATCATGAAATTTTTGTTCTAAAACATTTTAAACTTTGGCAAGACAGAAACAACTTGATACAAAACCAGCTATATAAGGCAGAGCATCAAACATAGTTTAGCCAGAAGCAGTTTCAGTATGCTTCAGTCACATGCAGTGCTGTTTGAATATGTCTCCCCACAGGCCGCAGCTGCAGATGATTGGTTGCCACTGCACTTCGCTGCGCAAAATGGCCACGAACAGGTCGCACAGGCCCCAAACAGACAGAAACACATGAGTTTCTTTTGAAAAGTATTGGGACAGGCGCTCAACATAAAAAGATAGGTTTTCTGGAAGGAAGGTTGCTTTCAAGATGTTTGCACGAAAAAACAAGCAGCTATCAGGCTATCAGGCAGGTCGTATTTGTTCGCCAGATTTGCTTCTGAAATTCCTAAAAACGTGCGGAAATTGCATGTTGCCTTTGGCAGAACTCAAGGGCTTGTTTGAACGGAGATCATGAAAAATACCACCCCAGAGAGCCAGTCACCTGGCTGGCCCTTTTGCCATGTTGTGGTGACAGGCTCTCATCAGGAACGGTGCTGATGTCAACAGGACAGGCTTGTGAGTCATCTGGTATGACTGGTACTTCTAGTACTTGCATCATAATCGCTCTAGCCAGGTTCTTAAGTTGCACTTCATTTGGAACTCACTCTAATTGGAGAGGTTGGCTTTGTCTTGACCTTCGGCAAAAAACTGATCGCGCTGATTGAATTTCCTTGAAGAGGACTTCCAAAGCAGGAGTGACACCCCTGATGGGCGCAGCACGTGGCGGACATCGGAAAGCTGTTGAACTTTTTTTGCAAGCTGGAGCAGATCGAGGTGCGCGAAGAGATTGGGAAACAATGGGAAGCATCCGGAAAACAACATATAGTGAACACATGACTGGATTTTGTATGCCAAGGGGTTGCTAGAGGTGGATTGGATGAAATGATGCCATCAGTTTCTCATGCCTTTGAGCCTACCATGGCGTGGTCATTGTCTCGAGATGAGTGTCAAATTTCACAGGTTTCGGTGGACCTTTCGGTATGTAAGATCTTTGTCCAGGTGCTACAGTGAATGGAAAAACAGCTCAACAGTGGGCAGAAAATCAAGGCTGGATATTGGGCGCATGCTGCCTGGTAAGTCCTGCCGAAACGGAAAAGTCGTCCGAGTTGCAGGCTTAAACGAGATTGCGGATCTCATTGCCTCATATTGCGAGCTGCAAAAGTGAGGATTTGGCGTTTGACACAAGCTGCAAGCAAAGCCTGGCAGCGTGACCGCCGGATGCGTCGGATGAAGAGTTTAGTTATATATATACGTATGTTAGTTAGGTTTGCAATAATTGCAATTTTAGATGCGAGCCAACAGAACTTTGGTTTCCTGATTGAAATCGTTTTGTGCTGAGAAAAGGATTTTTGGAGGACCGAAGTGATCTTGGCTGGTCGTGTATGGTCCTGTATTGAATTCTTACACTATCATGATAGTCAGATATGTCATGATAAACCATATATGATAGAGTCATGATCAATCATTTAAGATTTGGACAAACTCTTGAATGTTCATGTCTTAGATGGTCGCTTGTTAAAAACTTTAAGCTGCAAAATTTGGATGCGCCACTGGTGTCTTTCCTCTTGGATGGTGTCTCCCAACCCGAGTCTTGAGTCATACTGTCAGGTGTAATCATCGTGGTGATGGCAAACGTGGTGTCTACACGTTTCTCTTGCTTGTTTGGGCACTGCAAGTCTTCATATCTCTTCGTCTTCAACTGGTCTAGAGATGCCCTTTGCACGGCCAGGATCGAATGGATGCGGGAGAAAGATTTCCCAGTTAGAAGGACTGGGATCGGAGTACCTCTTCGATTGCTTCTTGTCATGCATGTTTTTCTAATTTGCCGTTGCCCGAAGAATCGATGTTGCTTAGAGAGCTGGGCATGTTTCGTGGTTGCTTTTGGGGATCAAGCAGGAGCCACACTGGCTTGGTGGTCAGGCACGGCAGAAAGGGTGAGATGTAGAGTGTGCTTGGGTGATTCATGTGATTTAGGGGCGCAGGGACGACGAGGTTTGCGCTGGTAAGGGGCCCGTTCACCCGCTCCATTTCATGGTTTGGGCTGCTTTTAAAAGAGAATATAATATGTAGACATTTAGTTTTGAGATAAAGTGTTGTCCATATTGTTCACAACATTTCAAAACTATACGAAACATCGAACAGATGTTTCTAGAAATTAGAGCCATGCCATTGTGACCCACTCACGCACAAACCAAGCAGCCAGTCGTCATCAGTCCATTAATCGATCAATCAGTCAAGAATGCATGGATGCATGAATGAATGAATGAATCAATTAATCACTAAATCAATGAATCAATCATGCAAGCGAGCCAGCAAACCCGCAAACATTCAATGAAACATACAATGAATCTATTGATTTGAATGGTGACAAATCGTTGTCATTCTGAGCTTTGGCGCATGGCTGTGAGGCGTCTTTTTCAAGATCTTGTCATCGACAAGGCTGGTTCGGACAAGTAGATGTTAGATGCACGTACACTCTGTACCTTTGGGTATGCGCTGTTCTGCGCTAAAAAGAAGCAACCCACAAATGCACAGTTGACTTTTTGTGGCCGTTTCGGTGCATAAGCATTCTCAATAATTTCTCAATCATTTGTTCAAAATGTGGATAGTGCGGGCAGCTGAAGTTTGGTTCGGTTTTATAATGGCGATCCTTTCCTGATTCTGCATGTTGCTTGCAATCAATTTGATTACCAAAACCAAGGAAACAGAGACAACATTCGTTAGGAGAAATGTTCTCTTGAATATCCAGCAGGCGATTTGTAAAGGTCCATATCTTCGATTTTTGCCACCCCTTCTAACTCTCTTTTCTAATTCCCGATCCAGGTGACAGATGTGGACTCTTTGTTGGAGCGGCTTCTAGCTTGCATGGAGACGAAATCTCAACGCAGCGACTTGTGCCCTGCCATCCTATATCGACTCTGAGTGATAAGAGGTTTTCATTGTTTGCTCAATTGATACACCTAGCCTATAGATCAGTAAGTGATTAGTAATTACTGCTTGGTGATAGATATTTAATTATTTCATTTATATAATGGTGTCAAGGTGACAACTAATAGATAACTGATCCCAATTTTCAAGAGATTTGGTTAACTATATTATTATAAACTGATCATTGTCATTTACATATCATTAGTTATTGTCATTATGGATTATCACTATATCACTTTATATTGTATTTAGCATTATTGCCGGCACTAAATACTATTTATTACTTTTTGCATTCCTCAGTGATCCTTGGTGTGAATAGGGAAATCAGCTATTGCGATTTTCCTAGTTGCACAATTGTACAGGAGACTGAAAACTGCCAAACTTGTTTGTACTGTACTCCTGAGCCAGATTATGACAAACAAACGTGGTCAGGAAATGTCAGGAACTGTTCTGATTGGGTTTTGAATATTGATTATCACTCCCTGCACTCCCCTCAGGATATATTTGATCTGGTTTGATTCTGTTTCATGCAAGGACTTCGTGAGATTTGTTGCTTTTTGCTTGCTTCCATACGGTCACACTGGTGATGTTTTTGTGAGCAATTAGTTCGTTAGCTTTCCAAAATCGCTGCGATGCATTTCCGCCCGGCTTTCGTGGCTGCAGATTGTACCTGCCGTCACTCCAGGTACGGTACCATCATCCTGCAAGCAGCTGAGGTGAAACACTTTCCCAATCGGTTGTATGATATGAATTGATATGACATGTTTGTGCAGTAGTTGTATGAGCATTTTTTATTAATCTAGAGGTTGTGCGGAGTCTTACACGTTTTTTTTTTGATTTTGATGTGTAGGCATGTGATGATTGATATAGCAACATCCAACATCATAGTGATCAAAGTGCTAGTGTGATATGACATTGACATTGGAATATGCTAACTCATCGTGTTTATGCTGTCCGATGTTCTCCGCTAGGAGGGTCTCCTGAAGATAGCAAACGAGTGGGGAAAGCGAGCTCGAAATGAAGATTTGTTGCCCGGAGCCCAGGTCATAGATATTCCATGTTGCGGGGAACTCCTTCAGGAGCTTAATTGTGATGTCAGAAATCCAGATGTTTCGGGTTTTGATACCACCCTCATCATTGGTTAGAGAGCACCTCAGCGATACAGGTCTTGCAGTGCATCGGTGGGAAAATCGATCTCCCCAGGAATCATGTAGGACTTAGATATACGTGGATGGATTTAGGACTTTTGATCACAGGCAAGGATTTTGATTTCTGGATGGAAGTCACTGACTGCTTGATGTTTTTTGACATTTTGTATAAAGATTTGATTACAATTGTATGTATTTGCAATAGCTAGGCTATGTGTATGATTTGGAATGCCTGAGAAAAGAATAGATGCCGGCCAGCTGCACGTGGGTTTTCTATGAACGACTCGTGGCGACAGAGACTCTCGTCTATCCACTTGAATTCTATCTAGCTCCATCTGTGCTTCTGGTGACTAAAGTTCGAATCAGCATTACGTAGCCCATTAGCCCGGTGTAGCTGAAAGCTGAGGATGCCTGCGAAGACATGCTATAGCATGGCGAAGGCATTCTTTGGAGTTCTTCTTCAGCGTGATTCGTGGTTGAGTTGTGAGATGGTAACTCGTAATGACTTGATGAATGAAATTCGCAGCAGCAAGATGTAGAATTGTAATATTGTAATGCATATGCGACATGTGACATATGCGTACGTATATTATGATTTACACATACACTAGAATTCTGTAGCAGGTCTGTGATACTTGTTAGAGTTTGTAGCAACATTGTAACGCAGATGCCGACACAGGCTCACTTCAAAGATGGCGATGAGATCTCAAGCCTGTGGTGTGGAATCCGAGCATGTGTCAACACTTTTTGCTTGGCAATTTCAGGTTGGTTTGCCGTTTCTTTTTACTGTAAGCTTTACTCTGACGTGTCTCTGTTATTGAGTTTCAAAAAGCCCTTTGGGGCTTGATGTATACCGCTGTGGGAGTCCTTCAACACATAGGAGGAAGTCCAAGATTGAAAATATCGAAAGCAGTGAGTTTTCTGGACCTGCAGATTTCTGGGGAACTTGGAAACTTACCGAAAATGGGTGGATCGGAAAGATCGTTGGCAGGTGGATAGAAACTGCTGGAAAGGAAAAAGGTCCGAACCTCAGTCGTAGGACTTGGAGAGAGTGATATTCTGAAGTTATTTGGATTGTAAATCCAGCATCTCTAGACATTGTACCATCTGATTTGTACCAGGGAGATTCAAATTGATTCATGAAATTGATTGAAATTGTCTAGTGACTCACCGTCAATGTTTGTGCGTGTTTATGTTGATTCCAACGCCGCATGTATATAGCTTCTTAGTGAACATGAATATAAGTCGAAGACCTGAGCGAAGATGGTCAGATGTGGGGCCTGTCGAGTTGGTATACTGTTGATATCTTACTACTGGTTTGAATTTGGACTTGTTTGCCGGAGCTTGTGTGAAGATATAGTCTGTAGTGATTGTATCAAGAACTTCAAGGCGTTCTCCATGAAGTAAAACAAAGCACTTGAGGAGAGCTGCTATTCAGTTAGGTAATCTCAAAGCGGGATCTCACTTGTGACTAGATTTGAGGATCGACGCCTTCAGCAAGACTAGGTGCAGGACCTTAGAAGCAGAAGGACTGGAACTGGATGTTGTGCAAGCACCACAAGCCATTCAATCGCCCGATGATAATCCGCCGTCCATAAAGGCTTTTGCTCCAAATATTTCCCCAATGACCTTGAAATCGAAATGCCTTTGATAAACCATAAAAAGCTGTAGTTTCCAGACTGAACACCAGAATTTCACAGAAAGGAGCCGTACTTCTGCACATAGACATAGACAAAGTGACGGTATCCTGCATACAAACCCCATCAAACCCCCTAAGTGTTGACAGTTGGCTGAGGTCGCTTCATAGATACAGTGGCAGGTTTCGGGGCAGGCCATGGAGTTGGTCGGAGTGACGGATGGTCCAACCTTTCAATATTGCTTTTCCTCAGCTTTAGTGAAATCAAGATAGTTCCATATAGTCATATAGTTACTTCCTTACACTAGATTAGAGCATCACATGATCGTTACAAGATCATTACTACTACATGATCGTTATAATCATTACATGACATCACTCTAAGCGTCCATGTTTGGACTCCAGTTCGGGCCTAGCAGGGTCATCAATCAGGCCAGTACAGCCCACAGACTTCCGAGCGAGTAGATGCAGGCACTGGCAGCATGCCAAACTCTCCAACCGTCCAAGGTGTCGTAATTGCACTGTCACATCCATTCCATGCCCATACCTAGTCATGGGTGTAGAATCCGAAAGTAGTTTGAAAAAAATTCATTTCAAATTGGTATTGTCCTTTTGCGGCAAAAATCACATTTCGTGAGGCTTCGGTATGTAAACAAATGAAAGAGATGCATTTCCGCATAGGAATTGAAGGTCATCACGATCGTGTTTTGCTTGATCTTGACCTCAGCTACTGATTTGCATGGCATCCTGGCTTCAGACTTCGGAATGGATCAGTGAACTTTGATTGGCCTGGATGGCCCGCTGACGCTAGGTGACCACATGAATATACTTGAATATGATTGAACAGAATAATTACATACGTAGATTATTAATCACATAAGACTTCACTGCAGAAAATAGAACGGAGCAGCTAATGATAGAGGGATTTGGAAGTTTATTATGTTTATTGAGTCTAGCAAGACAGTAAGCACAAATTGACTGCAGACTTGAATAACTACTCAAGCTGCAGCCGTGCAAGCATGCGATGGGAGGGAGGACTGCAATGACAATCATGCAGCCAGATGACACCTACAGCATCCTTCAGGCAACATCATGAAAACAAAGTGGAAACCCGAAACACATTTGAAAAACCATTTGATATTCAGGTCAACGTCTTTTGGCAGTCCAGCGCACTCAGTGTTTACCATGCAGACAGATTTGGCAGGAGCTTTGTAATCTCATCATCGAAGTGTGCAGCTCTAAGAGTTATGCTGTGGGTTCCAATTGAAAAATGTGGCCTACAAGAGGCCAAGTCTTTCAGTTAGAGATCCATACCATGTCATGTAAATGTACACTACATCTAATTTGATTCATATGGAATCGTGTATGCTCTACCGTGGACATTATCACCAAGCCAACGGTGCCTCGATACATTCAGCCTAGATCAGACCCAGCAAGCAATTCGCACGGGAGTTTTTTTTTGTCAAGTCTCAAGGCCTTCCGCACATGATTTCTCTACTTATGAATTTTGCAATTCTATTAGTTTTTGTAAACATTTGTAAACTAAGTGAAATTTAATGCATGGCTACTGTATGCCACGCTTACATACGCTGTAGACTAGCTTTTGTACCTGAATCATCTTCAAACTGCTTCGTCATGCAGGGTATTTAGTCCATTGGATTTCCATGGCAAAAGGGCTTAGTCCATCCTGAAGCACTGCATTCCACCTCTTTTAACGCGCTTATGCTTCAAAATCGCCAAGTGCCATGGTTGGAGGCTTTTGGGCGGGACAATCCGGGGCTTTGAGAAGCACGTTGCTGCTGGTTGGCTGTAGGAGCAAAGGGGGTGAATATCATCCAAGGTGACAGAATTTAAATCCAATTAGTCGACAGTCACAGTCAGATGAGTGAAGTGCTTGAATAGTTTCACAAATAGAAATGATGCACAAATCGAAGAGCAACAAGATGCATTTCAATCGAACCTACGGCTTCACTTCGTCACAGCGGTGCTTGGCTCACATGTTGAGGCTCAAGAACTAGATGATCTTTATTTGGACCTCAACAATGGAACTGCGAGAGAGGAGGTGCTCCGAAATATGCTCAGATTCAAACAATCTTATTGTTACGTTTTCTGAGATCATTTTCCAACTTTGGAATCTTTGAAGACCGAATGGGAAAGCAGCGGTGAAATTGGTTAACCACGGAAATTGGAAATTGGATATGGTCTTTGATTGGCATAGTTTGGTTTCAGTGAGCCACTCTGAGCAGATGCCCATGGAATTGACTTGCGTTTGTGAGTTGGTAGATGATTGACCGGGGTAGTTTCCCGCCATGTGGCCCAATAGATGTGGCTTTGGCAGGTTGTGCTGCAAGAAGCTCCAGAAATCATCAAAGAAGCGAAGGTGCGAATGATGGTGGACCTATATGCATAATTTACATCTCAGTGAAAGACTTATATGCAAAACTGCAGTTCGTAAATTTCGGACGAAAACGTTCCCATGGATATATTGATCCAAATGGCCAACCATGACAAGGAGGAGCTCCTGTCAATGCAGATGGAACACGAGGCTACGGGTAAGTCGAAGTGAACAACGGAAAAACCGATGGACAAACTCGTCATGCAACCGTAGATTCCTGCGATTAGAATAGAATTTGGAATTAAACGAAACAATATGAAACAAAATGCAGATCTTCAGAGATTTCTGTGATTTTCTGAGAGTGAAACTCCAGGATGAGGACGAATCTTTTTCTGCTCCAATGTCAATGTCTGGAATGCGTCTGTGGTGCCAACCTCAGGTTTCTAAATCTTGCTTTTGAAAGTAAGTCTTTTTTCTGATAGGTCTTAGTTTCACTGTGCAAAAGCCATGTACCTTGGCATTACTGAGGCGACAAGCAGCGCCCCAAAGTTCTGCTTCTGGGGCCGGGGATCCAATTCAGCATCAGGGAGTGAAGTCCAAATAGGAAAAAGTCGTCAAGTGTGTCATAATGTAGCCGTGGTACTGGCTATGATTATTATATATATATACATAGTATATAATATGAATTAATATGATCATGATCGGTTTTGCCGGTTTCATCTGCTTAGACATGTAGCTGTAGCCCACCTGCCACTGTTGCAGTTTCCTGGGTAGACGTTACTGGTCGGATGCGACAGCCGTTTTCAGGTCAGACCTCAGGCCACGTCAGTGGCCAGCAGCATCTCTGATGGAATGAGCAGGCGCCGATGAGTTTGATGAAGTTTTGATGTCAGAAGGTTACACCGGATATGCAAATACATGAAAAGATATGAACAGCATTCTACCGCCCCCCTTTTCCCCCCGCCCACTCTACCCCCATTCCCTGTACTTCCTAGTACCGCTAGTTTGGTATGATGACCCACTATGACACTTGAGACTTGCGTCAGTTGCAGTTTCAGCACAGAAGAGTCGCAAAGAAGTTGTTGCACTGGCTTGCGCCATCTTTGAGCATAGTATGTGACCTAGGGGGGTCGGGCCGTGAACATCAAACATCAAGTTTTGCACATGCTGAGGCACCAAACTGATGACTTGTAGCCCGTATTTTTGCCGAGCATGAGTGTCTTTATATTGAGGATTCCTTCATATTCTTACACTTTTTTTAAAGATAGATGTAACGTAACGATTCATTCCAGATTTCTGGATAACAAGAAGGTGAGTAGGGACGCAACCACAAGAGATCATTTGTCCAAGTTGTGAAGGGAATTTCCCGTCACATGTTGCATTTTGTTTTTTCAAAGAGGGTTGTCACTCATGACAATCCCGTGATTCTTGGAGAGCAATGCATGGATTTTTCACAACATGCTAGAACTAGACTGTAGAATATCATTTAAATATTCAAGATCTCCCATGCGTATTATAGTAATAATATACATGTTACATATTATACACAGTACAGGTGACCATTTAAAAGTAATAAAGTAGACAATCTGTGCCACATCGCACTGTGATACCAACTTGTCACCTCATGGTCGTTCTGTCAAAGTGACAGGATTCGCAGGCGCATTTTTGGCGCAGCAAATGAGCAGACCGAGAGCCGGAGATCATCTTATGGACAATCACAGGACGGGGTAAGCAGAGCTTCCAGGAAACCGGACAATTCTTGGTCCGAAGTCGGCACAGAACAATTCATCGTAGATCATTGTAGCAATTTGATGCAATTTGTAGATTTTGGACGATGGTAGCTGCCACCCATCACCATTTTTTTTCGCACCAGATTTAAGATTTATACAAGCAAAACTTGAAGACTACTTCCGAGTTGATTCAGAAGCTTCCGAGATGTCATAAAGTATCAGTCTACGAGGTGGCGAGGCGATAAGTTTCCAAAGGTCATAAAACACCCGCACGGACAGGCCCTAAAAGGGAGTTTTATTCCTTGTGCCGGCGCTGTACCGGTGGCCATGCGTCCTACGGTTTTGGTTAGCGCAGCGGTGGCCTCATCATCAGCATTGGATGTCGATTCTGAGGAAATTGAAGCACCTTGGCCTGTCTGAAAGAAATATGACTTTGGTTGAAGTTTTACAATCAAAGCCGAGAAATGAGCGAGGCAGTCCATTCTTGTAGCTTTTGTAACGGTCGACTTTCCTTCTGCACCTCCCGAAGTTCTGTTTTCCAGGACAGCCTCATGCAACGTCGTATAGAATCTGAGAGAGATGCTTGTGACTTGGTTGAAATGCTGAGTATCTCATAGTATCTCTACAGCTTGGGACAACCCGCCAATTCAGCAACGCGTGTACTTCGTTTACATATGTTTACGTCACTTTGGAGGAGCTTCCTGTCATGGATGTAGGATGATGTAGGGAATTAACATGAAACCTGAAGTTCCTTTCATCCAACGACTGATCGGTACTCACGGTATCTCACGGTCCATCGACTTGTTCAGAGCGATGCCAATCCAATCCAAAAACTGATGAAGACTTGCATGTGCGCCTACTCGTACTGAACTCTACTACACTGTGTGGATTTTGAGGTTTTCATGTGCGCCAAGCAGTATTCCAGGGTCATCGCTGCTACAATCACTAGTAATTAGCAATGAAATCATTTATATAACTCTGGCACAGAGAACAGATTGCCATGATTGCCGCGTGCAGGCGATCGTGCCAGCGAGTCAGACCATGAGAAGGAGGAAAGGATGATTGATGAGGAGCCGGCATGGAAAAGGGGCAAGCTGATGACTTGTTTGATGCATGAGGAAACGGCTCTGTGGAAAATGGTATTCTCTAGGAAAGAGTATTACATATCACACTAAAAACACGCTTTTGACATTTTATGACCATTCACAATAGACATGCAGCGGGGTGGAGGGTGAACTTCTTGAATTTAAAGGTTGTTCTACTACAACATGTTGCTGCAGCTGTCTGTCGAACATTGATGGATTTTTTGGCACCAACATCATCATCTTCATCATCCAAATATGAGAGTGTCGCTTGATATGATTATACCATGTTATATATATATATTATGTTGGTACGGTATCATCCATCATGTGATATCCTCAGACCACGTTACTTATTACCACATAGCATGACATAATTTGATGTTTCTACTCCATCACATATAGGTTCCGCATCTGTTTCGTCCCTGCGCCTTGTCATATTAGTTTCTTAGTACCGGCGACTCCTTGGGGAGTCATTTAATAAAACCTTAAGAACATCTAGTAAGAATTATGTAACGCAAAACCGTAGAAACATCAAAGTAGATGAATTCAAAGCAAATAAAGAATGTTAAAATAGTGCTGCTCCGAAACGGTGCCCTAGCCGACACATTATATCATATGGTATCATCTGTGTCATCATATCTTCAGCTTCTACACTCATGTAGTATCATCACATATCATCATGGCTTATTATACATCGTCACATATAGTCACAGCATCATATATCATCGCATATCATCATCTATCATCTTATATCATCACATCTTCAAATATCATCATAATCATCTGATATCATCGTAAATCATTACCATTGTGTGATTCACACTTCAAACGTCTCAAAGTTGAAACATGAGAAATGACTCAAGGGGATGGGACCTAATTCCTAATCGCACCTTGCCAACGCTTTTGTGCCTCCTCGCTACCTTGTCAATTACAGGTCCTGTGCTATTTTGTCAGTACTGCTGGATAGTTTTATGTATCAAGCTGCGGACATGGCAAAGTTGTATCAGAAAGTTGTGTGCTGTAATTCATACTTATAAGTTATGTTGGACATGAGCACTTTACGTGAAATGCTTTATTCCCTGTACACTCAACTGAACCAACAGTTTTTACTTATCTATATTATCATTGAAATTCGGAAGGATATGAAACGCCCGAGATAGTCAGAGTGTTTTTGACGCGTTGATATCTCAGTGCTGAACCTATGAGAGGATGATGAGAGCAAGGATGATCTTTATTTTGATGATTTCGAGTCAGATGGACCGGGCCTCAGGTAGCTTCGTTGGTGATAGTAAATCCTCACTTCAGAGCAGCTGAGTTTGTAGAGCAATATGGTGTTTGGAGTGCTGAGCAGAACTAGATGTTTTTTCTCATGTATTTAGATGTACTCCTTGTTATTTTTAAACATCTTGCACATGGATTACCATAGTGATTCTTTCTGCAATGGCAGGCCATTGCGTATTTGCTCGAAGCTAGAAGTGTACAGAGGGGACTTTTACTGTACTGTCAGGATACTTCCAAAGATTACATGCATATTATATATAAATGTGATCAGATATGTGCATGGAGGCAGTGCCTTTGACCAAAACCTCTTTCTAATTTTTTGAACGTGCCTCATAAATCGAATCCACATGTAGCAGATTGTGGAAGCACAAGTCGCACCTCCAGTGTCCACAAACATGTCAAACACAACGATGCAGACTATGAGCGTGAGAGGTCGTGAATCCTGCCGCGATCAAAGCCTTCAGATTGAAGCCTCGACGCCTGAGTGCCCTGCCTTCATTTGAACAGACGACCAATCAAGGGGAAGAAATGCCACATTTGGAAAACGAGGTGGTCCACCACTAAACAGGGGTACCATGTTTTTCATGACATCTCCAAAAACCAGTAAACCAGGTGGTCCGCCCCCACCAAAGCCTATGTAATTTACGGTGTATTTTGCTTATGCCGTTCAAAAACATCGTGTTTTACGGTGTTTCGGGCCCTTCCGTGTTCCAGAATTTCATCTTGGCGCTACCAAAAAACAACGAATTATGCACATAGCACCCGAAACCCCGCAGAGCGAGATGGTTTTGCATCCAAACAAGTCTAAGAAATACCAAGATGATCATGTCTTTTACGGTAGGGTCCCTCTCCATTGTACCATGATTATAGGCAGGTTACCGACCTAGTTGCGACCTTGATGCAATCAATGTTGGGATCACTCGGACGGTCACAGACGAACACAGGAGGGCTTCTTCCTCTCAGAGAAAGGCCTCTCGTCCTGCATGTGAATGATCTGATTTGTGGGGTTCCTCTTGAGCATGCAACAGTCAGATGTGACCATTTTATTTCTGGCAGTGCAAATGGATGCAGTTTTTCGTGCTGCTATGGTTCAGCAAGGATCAGCAAACTAGTTCAGACAGCTCAGATTCTACACCTTCCCAAGTATGACAATGTATGATTGATGTTAGATGATTAGTGATTTGTAAATGTACGGCGCCTTTCTGCCTGAGTATACTCGAATACAGTAAAGATGATTCAGCAAGCACAGATATGCAATCATGCCTTGAACTGGCAGGAGGTGAAGGCCCAAGCGGATAGGAAGAAGGCCAAGAAATCGGACAAACGTACGACTGAAGCACCTCCTCGTCAAGCTCCTCCAGCACCCCCACCTCCAGAAGCTCGTCCGCCTTTGCGGGAAGATGCACTTCTAGTTTGATGGAATGATTTAGTTGAACTTCAAGACACTTTGAAAGGAATCTTATAGATACCACAGAGATGTTGGTAATATTTTTTATCAATGAAGACAAATGGACTGCAGGCTACTGAGCATGATTGAGCATCATAGCATATTATATTGCAGTCTTTTTCCAGTCCTGACGAATTTGCTGCACAAGGTTGAGCATTCGAGGCGTTTCTCTCTCTTTTCGAAACGAACGTCACAAGCACCCCGCGGTTCCACTGAAGGGAAACGCCCCAAAGGCAGAATGACTGCTAATTTGGTCCAGGACCGATGGATGTTTTTTGGCTGGAGGGTCAGTGCACTGATTGCTCATCCACGGCCCAATCAAATATATTGATCATCAGGAAGAAGAGGAAGACGCTTGCGACAAAGTGGAAAAACCGGAGAAATTCAGCGATAGGACTTTGCAGGCTGGGGGACAACCTGTCGGAGACATCTTTCATGATTCACACACGGCCACACGGCTCTTTGCAGGAGCTAAACGACTTGTTCCAACATTTGATATGGTGTTCGAGCATGGCAATATTTCCTTTGCACAAACCCCAGGTGGAGCACATTCAGTCCATATCCATTACCAGCGAATGGAGAGTGCTTCCGCTGCGGTGTCACGTGCTCTTTTCCTCTCCGCCCTTGGGGCTGCAAACAATTAGGTATAAAGAGGCGATATTGTTAGGAGCGATGGGAGCGAAATTTCCAATCTTCCATTTTGTTTTAATCTGATGAATCTGATGAATCTGTACCATGCTACAACGGCACCTGTTTGTAGTATGTTTGCATTTTGTATTGTTTGACCACAGTGTTCTTCAGCTCAAGTATCCTCAAGGTGTTTCTTCACACATTTTGCGCTTCAACTGCTGTGCCTCATTCCTTTCAAATGCAGCTCCTGGAGCACTGAACAAATTAGCTTTGAGACACTAGATCTCCTACGAAAGGAGGCTGCATGGCCTCGATAATACTATTTTGAACATATTTTGTGGCGCATTGTCAATGATTGTGTTTTGCACAATCCAACCTGTAAACAACTCAGATATTGCTACATAACGTGACAGAATTATAGATACTTGGGCATTATAGAATAAGATAGAATTTGGCAAAGGTGTTTTCTGTGAGTGTCATTTCTGACCTTGAGGCTTTGTGTGGAGCGACCAGTGGCTTTGACAGTGCCAGTGGCTTCGTTGCCGGAAGGCAACCTCGAGGCCTTTTATTCATTGAACCTTTTATATCCTTTTATATCTTTTTATCTCCAAGACAGTTCAGACTTGATTTTAGATGATTTCATATTCATAACATGACTTTCATCATATGATTTCATATGATTGCATCTTGGAAGGCCTTCTTCAAGTCGCAATATGCCATTTGGGGTTTGAGCTTTGAAGCCTTCGAACCAGCGCGACTTTCTGCTGTATTTGGTATGGCCAGAGGGCAAAATCTCTTACAGACCCATGCTGAGGCCTCGACGGACAGGGAAGACATAAAAAGCTAGGATGGCAATTTGGTTTGTTTCATTTCTAGAACTGTTTGTAACTATGCCAATATCAACGAATTCCATGAACTTTGACAAACCATGCACATCATAGAATTTCGAAGACGATTCTTTACATGGATACATGCCACATGTCAAACTCTGAATGGATCTAAGCTGCTCCCCCCTTTTTTCCTTCCCTTTCCTCTGCACCTCGCCTCGGTAAGGCAATGTTGCGTCCTGGAGATGAGGTTTTCAAAGTGATGGTCTTTGCTGGAAGCGTAGAGACGACCACAAAACCCGCTTCATGGTCGCAGGAGTTGGGCAACAAGGTTAGATGGTACTTATTGATACCACTTTGTCTTTCTGAAATGTACTTGTCTCTATAAGTACAGATGTCCTCCCCCATCTCTGCCTTTTGCGTAAAGACTATGAGACCAAGTTGATCAACGACTCACAACAAGTTTGATCTTGCGGCCGCTAAATTGAGTATACTTTAGAGGGTTATGGTTGGAGACATTTGCAAATCGGAAAGCTTTAAAAACATTTAAACAAGTACGTTTGTTTTGAACAATATCATTGAGAGAGGTGAGACTTGCATGTTGTTGTCGATTGTGGGAAATTACAGGATGCACAGGTTCAATATGATTCAGTCGTTGAAAACAACATGGAAAACTTACAGTAAGGAGATTGAATTGAAATTGAAACCTTCGCCTTTTTTTTGGTGCGTGGTTCGTGTTGTGAGGCACAGGCCACCTCGGCCACCTCGACATCTGTCACTTCCACAGCTTCGACCTCCTCGCCTTCGCGCAGTGCAAAGCCGCCTCTGGTGCCAAGTGCAGGTATTTTGTGGGCGAAAGGAGTGGAATGCGAGGGGCTGAAAGGCATTTAAGAAATTTTGAGATATTTAAAGACCCACAATATAATAGTTGATAAGCCTAGAAATCAAAGTTTGAAAGAGTAAAGCAAATTGACACAAATAAAATCCCTGTATAAGGAGTTCACAACATGGATCTATTCATCGTATTCATGTCACCCTGAGCCGGGGCCCTCGAACTGCACCTCTGAAGCTGGTCTGCAGGTGGAATACAGGGTTTTGTGCAAAGCCAACCACTGGCTCCAGACCCTCGGCAGTCGATGCAGCATGTGTTTTGATTGGTTATTGCTTATGGTTTATTTTGAGAGAACTGATTCCAACAATGTTTGGACCACAACATCCCCTAAGCATAGTAGCCAAGGTTTTAGCACGGCTTTTGGCAAACCAGCCTCGAAATTCTGGACCTCTCAATATACAGCTTCTTGTCTTGTTGTGTTGGCCATGTTGGCCAGCATGGTGGGTTTCCTTTGCTGCTCATTTAATTCATTTGAGGCCGTTGGGGTGGATAGGCTGCTCCAATCATCAGCAATTCAAAGAAACTGCTAAGGGACTGGTAGCGAGGTTGAGCAGCAATGTGGGTGTTTCCGCAAGTACAACACGACCTGGAACTCAGTATAGTATACTGTAACTGTAACTGATATATTTTTAAAGTACCAGTACAAGTATCACAAGGAATCCGTGGAGTATCGTGTGAAAAGGGCATGGCTCATGTCTTTGTCAAGATGTCGGACAGTTTGCCTGCAATGGATCGACGCACATTTAATTTTTGACATTCATTTCTTTGCGACAAGTCTACTGCTATATAGTCCTCTGTTGCACTAACCTCTTGTTTCTTCAGGATTTCTACATTCAAGATATTTCAAATCCAACACTATAATAGTAGTAGATGCTCATATATGTATACTCTAGTCAAAATCCTCCAATCAGAACTTGTGAGTGCCGATTTGTTCGTTTGCACGACTGAGCTCTTGGCAAAAGGCTAATATTTCGCGGCATGCGACCTTTGCCCCAGCTGGATGTTGAAGAGGAGGCACCTGTCAATCCAAAGTTCTGACACTTCCCTAAAATACATAGTGACAGGAGCCTCTAAACATTAGACTCTTCTCATTGAAGATGCCAATTTGTGCGGAATTCCCCATTTTTTTGGGTGGCATCCTACACTGTAGCACCTTCACCTTTCACAAAAAATTCAGCCCCAAGTAGGTGGCAGAGGTGAGGCGCAGCGGTTGTGTGGCTGTGCCGGGAGCCTTGACCTCGGAGAACTTCCGGCGCCTCATTGCTGCCAGGGACTGTGAGGCCGGAGATGGTTGATTTGCATGAATGAGACAGTATCTCAGTATTTTATCCTATCAACAGAGATCTTGTTTAAAAGAGAAACTGGTAGAATCGGATATTATGCGATGGAGTACTAGCTGATATGTTACACATCTCTTTGAAACAGCATTGCATTGGACACATTTGGACACTTGGAACAGAGCACCATTGCTTTCCTCACCTCATTTGAACGTTGAGTCTGTGTGCTTCGCAAGGTGCTCCACTTGGCTCTTCATTGCTCCTCCGGACAGGCCCGAGTGGTTGTCCGATGGGGTGGGTTGATCCGTGCGACAGGAAGGATCAGGAAATAATCGCAACAACCAATCATTTATCCAAGACAGTTTGGCATTTGTACAAATAGAAACTCAAATACATTCAAATACAATGTCATACAATCTATAGTATACATGCATATAACACTACTGTTAACTCCCGTGTTTGGCATTGGCATTGGTCTTTCAGGACTGTCCCTGAAGCTAGCTGGACGGTTTGGCTTCAGCTAGGAGACTTGATGAATTTCTTATCCGTGGCGAGGCTCAGCATCTTTACTTGGAAGACATGCAAGGCAAAGCTCACGTGATGTCTTCGAAGGTGGGACTCAAAAGAATCTGTCGTGACTCAATGGACTCAAGAGGTGTGCTTGATTTGATTGATTGGTGTAATTGCGGGAGTCATGAACAGTAAGAACTATGAACTCGAAGTTGATGAAACTTGATGAAACTTGGACAGCTGTGTTCATGGACGATCATACACTTGGAGGGGTCTGGATTGACTTCCAACTTCAAAGGCCTCACGGAATCTTTCAAGATACTTCAAGTGCGCTCACGTAGGACTTTGAAGGGCTTTTACGAGCTGGACAAGACTTGCAGTGCATCAAGCTGGTTGCCACTCAACTTCGTTGAGCCTATGCTGTTGACCAAAGAAAGTGGACAGGACAATGAATGAACATGATTTTTATATAGTCTCCAACACTTCCACAACAAGATGTAAAAGTTCTAAAGTGTGAGGGGAGTTGCCAATCTTTTATGATGTGCAGAGGTCATTGGACTGTTTTTCTTGGTTTGCTCAGACTCATTGGTGTTCATTCATAATTCAAAATGCGGATTTCAGGTTCTCAATGCATGTCACTCTTTGACAGTGGGGCAATGCTTTGTGGCAGCTGGTGTGCAACACGTTGCAGCTCGGTGAGAAAGAGCATGAAGGCGTAAACACACATGCATACCATAAATGTTGATTTGGGAGTGTTCTTGTTTGTTTTCGTAGTGTTGGATCGTGTTTGATATCTTCATATTTCATATTTTCCATGTTCGGTACTGTTGTTAATTTGACATGGCGCCAAGTGGGAAGTTGCAGGCCATTCTGCAAACTGCAGGTATGTGTCCGAGATGATCGTGAGGTGCGTGATGAAAGCTGTCGCAGCTTCACTCGGAACTTTGGCGGTGCAATTTTTTGGTGTTGGGTGTGACTGCGATGGAACAATGCAAAAAATATGATTTTAAAGACTCTTCCTGAGTCAAACATCCTGTTCAAAGAAACGCATTTTCTTGACGGAGAACAAACCAGAGTTTCTGCGTGACTGGTGCTGAGGAACTTCTTCAGTGCTTTGCGCTCCGGCCGTAACGTGCAAGAAGCCTTCGAGCAACCAGTCTGCTTTTCAGCATTGTCATCATCCTTGGATCATTCTCATCCCTTCTATCACCTTCAATGAATATGTGTATATTAACTCTCAACTTCGACAGGGGTACTGGTAGGATAATATCCACGATATCCAGATGGCTTGAACATAGAATCACCATGAATCACCCACTTTGGTCATCTTTCGTTACGCCCAGTTGTGGCGTGGCCTCTTTGCAGCATGCTGCTAGCGCAATACAACAGGCTGATGCTAGCGCCTTTTTGTTGCTTCCTGAAGGTGGGGATGACTGATGGACAATGTGTCTAGCTTGAGGGTGTCTCCTTCAAACACAATTTTGGTTCTAATCAGGTGGATCTTCAGTTTAGCTGAGCAAGTGCGAATTGTGAGCAAATTGCATCAACTACTGCTGTGACAATGCTAATACAGATTGGATGAGGTTGGGTAATCCAACCTTTTGCATCCTTTTGCACACAAATATCACATATATACAAATGTCATGACTAACATTTAACATCATCACCAGCTATTTTTGGCCAGGAGACCATAGCACCGAGCTCGAATTCAATGCAGTTGAATCATCGAGGTTCATTGCCGCGAGTCGCTCCAACTTGGTCCAACGACCAGTTTACTTCACCGGTTGATTTGTCAAAAACAACTAAAGAGTCAAAGAAGTGTTCTTCAAGATACAAGTCAACTTCTTGGCAATTTTGTTAGATGTTGTTAGGTATGATGTCCTTCCAAATGTCACTGCCATTGGTCGTTCAAAGTTGAATCTCACCATGCAGCCGTGAAGGACCGCTTCTGCACCTTCAATGCCAAGCCGGTTGCCTGCTGTTGTGGAAGACTTTATGGGTCGCGAGGCGGTAGAAACTGGGTCGGAACTGCCAAGGCAAGAGCCTAGCAAAAGCCTCATTTAAGGGGATTTGAATGGATTTGGCAGGTCATTCAACTTCGGATGGCAACAACTGTGGATGGAGTCGGGCGTAGTTTCGTTCGATTCCGTGTGATTTCTCACTGTATTTCAGTATTTGTGCATTTATGTAGATGCTCAGAGATGCTAGCTACTTCTTGTAGTACTGTACCATGCAAACGGAGGAAGGTGTACTACCAAACCAGGAATGGCAAAGTCTCAATACTGTCTTGTTCGACCATTGTTCAACCTTGGTTTTGTAAATTTTATGGATTGGAAAACAACTCTATGCTTTGTGTCAGTGTTTTGGCCAGCTTGGAAACTTTTGGAGAGACACACAGGGACCCCACAACACCCTGAAGTGTCCCACCCTGACAGGTAGATCTTTGGAAAACAATGTGCTTACTGAAGTCGAGGCCATCAGCTGTTTTGATGATGCAGTGTTGAGTGTTGAAATCGGGACACATGTCGAAAAGGTCCTTTCCGTAGTCCAATCGTATCCAATCACATCAGCTGATGGATCCCAGTATATCCCGTTTGCAGTTCGAGACACCAATTCCAGTGGAACATGTCTCAAAAGATTCGAAGAAGATCAAACAAAAACTCTGAATCTCGGGATTGAGGCGTTTGATTTCCTTAAATGGTGTGAAGGGCATTGGCAAATCTGCACTGCTAGCGGCACTGGGGCATTTCATCGACTTGCGCCGCACTGGAAGTTGCGCTTTTGATCAAGTGACACTCGTATTGATTTGCCATGATTTGTCCATGTTTTTCCAGAAGCTGATTTGCTCCAGAGTCTTTTCTATCTGGCAAGGTTGTTATTGAGATGCTCATCTACCCTTGACATCAAAGTAAGCAAATTCGAAAGGAAGAAGGGTAGAACCCTATAATACAGTATCCTATAATGAATCTCATTCAACAATCAAATTGAGCAGTACAAGAAATCACTTGCAACGCTATCCTGATTGCTGGCTTGCTGCCAAGGTATTGGCTCGGTTGCTCGACTTTCTACTTTCACAGTTCCGGGACATCATAGGACTGCATAGGGCGGAAAATGTAGAAGGAACTGAAGTAAGAAGATGTTAGAAGTGCCAAAGCTCAGCATTCAATAGATCCGAGTCGGGACATATGTATCAGCACTATCTTGAATTGAACTCATTCACGTAAGAGTTCATCAGGTTTGCAGTTTGTAGTATTTGTAGTTGACCAGATCATCAGATAAGAGATCGTATATATGAGCAGATTAAGCGGAATTGGGCCACCTTTAGACACTGTTTTTCATTGCTGGAAATGAATGGAACTGCATGTTTGTGAAAAACGAGATGATGTGCCACTAAAACGACTTTTCCTAACATTTGTAGGAACGGTTTCACGCACTGGAACCCCGAACAATGCAAAACGGGAGGGTCTTTGGAAATGTGTTTGGTTCGAAGGAGATCAACAGAAAGACTACTATCAGAATTAACATATGCAGAAAGAACAATAAATCAGTCAGCCGCTACAATTGATGTAGTGATGATGTTTCAGCTTGAAAGGTGGAAAGACCAATGCAGCCGATTTTCAGCAGCTGCTGGAGATCTTGCGAGAATCACCTGAACCTTGGTTGCAGTCACGCCGCATTGAAAGGCTGTCACTTCCTCTGAAGGTGCTTGGATTTGCAAGCAGCTGCCAGTTTCAAGGGTTGCAAAGAAGCTGATATCTTCACGAGTGGCTGAAGCCAGGCAGACATACAATAGATACATCCATGGTTCATCCTGCCTCGCTTGCATCAACACACACTTAAGGACCTCAACGTCTTGGTGATCGTCAACATGTCTAGCGAAGCATGGGAAGGAATGCCAGTAGAAGAGCTCTTGAACTTGAGCCGCAAGGTTCGGAAAACATGTAGAATCTGAAGACATCCAGAATATGGAATCATACATATCCCATGAAGTACATCAATTGATGAAATCTGAATGTATTTCAACATGTCTTAAACGGCATTTCATCTGATCATATGATCTATTTGATCCTTTTGGATTCTACAGACATTGAATTATGAGTTGTTTTATCTCCAGGTCAGACTTGTGGTGGAGTCCAATAGATGGACCGCAGGAAGTGCAGAGCTCAGCTTGTAACACTTTCGGAATTTGGCAAAACAAAACAAAGTGTACAGTATCTCATCCCCTTCCTATGGCCGAGGTGATGTGAAATCTACACCTTATTCTTTAGGGCCGCTGGAACCTTTGTCACAGGCGCAGTTATGGTTTGCTTGCAATGCATGCTTGAATGGGAATGTAAACCTCACCGTTTTGAGGGTCAAATCATAGAAGAGTCGGAAGATCCACTAGTAAGACTGTCACGGACATAGCAGATATGGAACTTATTTGACCACAACACTTCATCAGCATCATAGTGTAGAATTTTGTGGTTTTGTTATTTTATCCCTCGACAACACGTTATTGCTAACGTGTTGCATCCTATGTAAAGTCTGGTTTGAGATCATTCCTATGGAACCAAGAGAACCTGGATAAATCTGATTGTTGCCTGTGCAGACTTGCTCTTCAAGGCGAGACTCTTTTTGCAACGTGCTGCGCGGCCGTTGTATGACTTTGAGCTGGAGCCGACACATCAACCAGGACTGCCTTCGTAAGTGAGTTGTACCAAAGTCTGAAGAGAAAGCATCTGTCACGACAACAGAAGTGTCAGTGAAAATAGCATAACATGTTCTGTTATGATATGATGATATATAGTGAAATAGATTCAGATTTCAGATTGATTTGTGCATACACGCTCATGGAACGATTGGTTGGTGGTGTTGGTGTACCATTTTAGGTATTTAGATGCACAAGTAAATACAACTAACTAGCACAATCCGTTTTATAAGTGTTTCCTCGGATAGTAAACCACCAACGTTAGCCACCAATGAACCATTCGTGGACACCTTCATTTACCTTACCGCTTACAGTTGCAAACATTTGCAAACCTTCTGATTTATTGTTGTAAAATTACAAACATATTTGAAAAACATTTCTACATGATCTCTTTACATCATGTACCCGAAGACCCTAGAGCAGTTTTGGATGAAAATCCGTCAGGCCAAATGCCAAGCAGCGAGCCAAGTTTGGCCAACATTTCTTTGCAGCCGAGCACTTTGATGGTGGGAGGCTGAGGGCAAATCTCAGGGTTCAACATGTGAGATACGTTACTCTTAAACTGCAAGGGTTGAACCTGCTCACTTGAACCAAAAGCTGTTGCTTCAAATGTCTTCAAGGATGGTGTTCTTCAAAGTAGATCATACTGTTTTCTTAATGTTTGTACCATGTTTGTACCTTCTAATTCTAGCAGTCGTGTTGATATGGACGACGATGGTCACAGTGCAGTTAGCTGTCCTGAAAGCTGAGGCTATTGCAGAGCTACCATGGATCAAAGCACTTCAGGGTGTCCCTTTGCGCATCGTTGAAGCGGCGAAGGGTTTGCCTCTTGGACCGCAATGCATGTGCATAATATGGTTGACAATTGATTGTAAGACATGCCAGGTGCAAACATTTATAGTATATTATTATCATATTATCTATATTACCTAATATTACCTTATATTTCACAATATTTCAACTTATTGCGCAATTCTGAGAGAGTTGTAACTCTTTGAATTACGCATGCACAGCTTCCCTAGATTGTGGATACAGCATTTGCCTCCAAGGGAGACGTGGGAAGCCACAAGAGTCCGTGCGAACGAGCCGGTAACTTGACAAAGAGGGAAATTTGGTCACCAAAATCCTCTGAGCTTTGAAGTAGCCAGGAAGAAAGAAGATAGATTTGGTGCATGGTTTTTGCTTTTGTTGATTGTTTATATTTTCATTCCACCCAGTGTGGTCTTCTCACCTTTTCTTCCTGTTGTTGTTCTTTATCATTGAATTGTTTGCGTGATTCTTCTTGTTCTGATTGTGTCGTGAGTGTTTTGGTTGAGAATGGTTGTGAGTGGTTGAGGTTGTGGTTGGTCTGATGTTATTGTTTTGAATGGTCCGGATTGAGTTTGGCGTCATGATTGTGCTGGTTGTGGGTGTTCAACTTTTATGTGTCTTCTTTTTCTTTCTTTATTCCCCAAACAGTGTGGTAACACTTGGGGTTCTTACGGTAATGGTAAAAGGCCGGGGTGTCTAGATCGAGGTGCCGGAGAGGTGTTGGACGGAATTCATCGCTATTTTCGTGGTTTCGTGCTTGCATGTTCGTTTCGTCTGTGAATTTTCGTAGTTTTCGGGTGGCTCAGACCGGCGCCCGAGGCTTTTGTCTGNCACATAGAGTGCTCACATAGAGTGGTCACACATAGAGTGCTCACATATAGAGTGCTCCCACATAGAGTGGACACATAGAGTGCTCTCACATAGAGTGCTCCCATAGAGTGGACACATAGAATGGTCTCACATAGAGTGGTCACACATAGAGTGCTCACACATCGAATGCTCACATATAGAGTGCTCCCACATAGAGTGGACACATAGAGTGGTCTCATATAGAGTGGTCACACATAGAGTGCTCACATAGAGTGGTCACACATAGAGTGCTCATATATAGAGTGAGCATAGAGTGGTCACATATAGAGTGCTCACATAGAGTGGTCACACATACATTGCATTTTGTTTTTCTTTTCACACTGTTTGGGGTCACTCTTGCCGGGATAATTTATTATTCATATGTTTTTTCATTCATGTCATATTCTGTCCTTGATTCTGTGGTTGGTTTTGATGATTCCATGCTGGAATATATGCCCATTTTGTTTCTAAACGCCGAGGCTATGGGCCGAGTGAAGCTGAGAGCTGTGCGGCCGGATGGACGCAGCAAAGATCTGTCTCTGACAATGAACACAACTCTGCAAGAGGTCGTAGCTCCTTGGCAGCAGTTCTGACTCGAGGCTTGGTGAAGCGGGTAAGCCCTGTTGCCATGGCAAGAAGACTTCGAGGTTGAATTTTAATTGTACTCTGGTTGCTACTTCAATTCAATGCCGTCGATTGTAGACATATTTTACCAGCTATGGACACGTTGGACAAGGTTTGACCGGGGTCGGGTGTGTCACACAGAATCTTAAGAGAAGCAGCCAAATTTGATTACACATTACACTGTTTATACATTAGGTAACTATGCAAGTCTACATCGTCTATAAGTGTGAATAGATAGCACTTGGTGTCAGCATGCATATCACCGTTGAGTCATGGCAGTTAGCATATAAACCAATGGATATCCTCCGGAGCCACACGGGCTTAGGGGGCTGTTTCCTGGAAAAGGCCGATTGTCCTCGCTCAAGCTGTTGTTTCCACAGTGGTAGCGGAGCCCCGAGAAGGGGCGGAGCTCGATGGAAGGCGATGCTGTTGAGACCGCAGCAACGACCATCAGTGGGGCTGGTGGTGG
>DF241771.1:5539-68261 GCA_000507305.1 Breviolum minutum Mf 1.05b.01
TGGCCTAATGCTTATAGACACTCCCCCATGAGTGCGGAAGAAGCATTAGGGTGTGTGGTCACCTGGTACCATAAAGCATGGGAAGCCCCAGCTTATCAATTGTATACAGGACTGCTATTCGGACTGCCGTTGGCGGTTACGTCCTTCAATCGATATAGTCGTCTGGCCGAGATGCTTGCCCGCCGATTCCTCTTCGTGTTAGCAAGTTTCTACTTCGATGACGCTTTGATTACCGATTGGAGGAGTAGTAGAGGCTCTGGCCAAGCTGCTATGGCCAACCTCAATAAGCTACTTGGTACCCCTTTTGCCGCCGAGAAGAGGCAATGTATGTCATCACAAGGGCTCTTTTTGGGCCTAGATCATGATGTCTCACTGGCTCTTCAGTCTGGTGTAGTGACATTCTGGGCGAGGGAACGCCTAGAAGAAAAGCTCACTTCAATCATCCAAGATTGTTCCCAACAAGGCAAACTTTCTCCTGGGGTTGCAGCCAAAATCTATGGGATTGCTAACTTCCTCGAGCAAGGCATTTATGGTCGCATTGGATGTGGCGGCCTACACGCCATCAAAGAGAGACAATATGAGAGAAGGACTGACCTGACGACTGCTATCCAGGACTGTTTTGCCGTCTTGAAGGCAGTGCTAGCATCCAGACCTTGTCGTATTTTTCCAGTCCTACCGCAGCCTTGTCTACGTTTTTGCATTGCTTCTGATGCAGCACTCGAAGCACCTCAAGCTGGCACAGGGGGCCTGTTGGCAGTCTGGCTTAATGAAGGAGCTGACCTTCGGGAAGCCTTCGTAGCCGACATTCCAGCTAAAATCTACCAATGGTGGACCCCGGGTGATAAGAAAATAGCCCAACTCGAGCTTCTCATGGTGCTATATGGACTCCTCGCCAGGCCTCATTATTTTCGAAATAGGCGAGGCATCTGGTTCATCGATAACACAGCGGCCTTGATGGCCTTGATCAAGGGTCGTTCAGATTCTCCCGATTTGGAGGCAATGTCGCACATCATACACATTGCATTATATTCCTTGAAATGTTGGATTTACTGGGAATGGATCCCATCCAAATCAAACTGGTCAGACGCAGTTTCTAGGCTTGGGTTCCGCGATCCATGGATGTATGCGCATGGCTTTACTCCTTTCTTAGCTCACTTTTCCCCATCATTTCTATCTCTGCCATTCCCGGCTGTCATTCGCATCTTCGAGTTTATGTAAGTGCTTTGGGAGTTTTGAGTGCATTGGGTGCCAGTGTGCCTGGTGAGATCAGTGTGCCTGATCATCAACCCACCACTTGAGATATCAAGGAACAGGTTCCTTTTGAGGAACGATCCAAAGCATTACCCACGAGAGATGTGGCTGTTGACAGCATAATGGAACGACAGAGCGGAAGTGTGAAAAAGAGAAGTGTTGCGTACTTGGTGGGAGAGGATTTGTATATATAAATCCCCTGTAGCTATCTAGAGGATCCTGGAGCAGATGTATGTCATGTGTTGAGTTTGGCAGGCATGGGTGCACATGTATCATCTGTAATCCAGGTGTTGCTAATGCATTTTGGCTCAAGTGTCACTGAGCCAAAAGTGGCATTTGAAATTGCCCACCCTACCCTCCCTGGTTATTGGGCCTCCGGTGGAGTCTCCTGATAGCTATATAGGGGGGCCTGTGTGACAGGCTCTGTTCCTTTATCCCAGAGTGACTGGGATCTCACTCTGTGTGCCAGAGTCGTGGTGGGGTGCCAGTGTGCCTGGTGAGATCAGTGTGCCTGATCATCAACCCACCACTTGAGATNGAAATTCGCCCACCCTACCCTCCCTGGTTATTGGGCCTTCGGTGGAGTCTCCTGATAGCTACATAGGGGGGGGCCTGTGTGACAGGCTCTGTTCCTTTATCCCAGAGTGACTGGGATCTCACTCTGTGTGCCAGAGTCGTGGTGGGGTGCCAGTGTGCCTGGTGAGATCAGTGTGCCTGATCATCAACCCACCACTTGAGATATCAAGGAGCAGGTTCCTTTTGAGGAACGATCCAAAGCATTACCCACGAGAGATGTGGCTGTTGACAGCATAATGGAACGACAGAGCGGAAGTGTGAAAAAGAGAAGTGTTGCGTACTTGGTGGGAGAGGATTTGTATATATAAATCCCCTGTAGCTATCTAGAGGATCCTGGAGCAGATGATTCATAACTGACTCTGATTGAATGAAAGTCTAGAAGTGTTGGAGAGTACATTTTCAGCAACTTGTCTTCACTGACTGTGTGGTTCATATCCCAATGCAAGGACGGGATACCGAACGAGGCTTTGGGCTGGGCTGAGGTTGAGTCAGGGTTCGGAATTATATTAGCGAAATGTATGCATTATGCGACTTGATAGGGAACATCCATCACATGCTTGGGTGGGCTATGATAGGCTCAATGCTCCCTGACTCAATTTGTTTCGCTCAGGGCCATGAGGAACGCTACAGTGACTGGACAGGAGGGCGTGGCTACCAGGAGCAGAGGGTGGCACGTTCTATATATTTGCTGATTTGATTTCCACAAAAACAGGTCAGTCACACCTGTCTTTTTCTGCGTGTAGCCCAGCAGGACTATGATGGCTGGAGGTCGAATGACTGGGGGCCGTGGTCTGATGATACGCATGGTTACAGCAGCTACAGCAACCGAAAGGCAGATCCAGGAATGAGAGATGCGATACTCAAGTTGCTCGGCACTTGCAGGAAAGATACGTATATATTATACATCAAAAAATCCGTATAATACAGTATATATTATATATAGAATATCTTGGAATGAAGAGGTGGTCGGATTGGCAGCTTTTTGGAATGTGTTGTCACAAACCTGCGCTTCAGGTTTGTAAGGCGGTGGGACTTGGACCTTGCTGTGGGTGCTTACCTTGAGAAGTTGCGACTGGGCGGTTAATATCAGTAACATATCATCGTCGTTAGACTTTATGGTGAAAATCTTAAATAACAGGAGGCCCAATTGCAAAAGTCCTTGCAACGTGGGAACCAATAGAATTTTTCTCTGTAACTGTGGACCTCAGGAAGGATCCTGATGTTTTGGCACGAGTCTTGGAAGAGTTCGATCCCAGTGGCACGCAGGAGATTTTTTCTGGGCAGGTTGGGTTGCGGTGGATAGGTTGAGCCAAGGATTCAGGAGGGGAACCCAGGAGCAATACCAATTGACAGATGGAAATGATAAGACAACAAATGTCCTTGAAATATTTTGAGCAACATAGCGGTTCCCAATTTCGCCCACCTGACCTCACCTACTCAACTGAAGCTGGCTAAAAGGATGGCAATGTCCTGTTCCGTTTGAAGTCCTTTGTCCGCCTGCTGTGTTCTCGACGGAAGCGTGGTGATCTCGACGACCTGGATGGGGATGAAGGATACCAAGAACCTGAAGCACCAACCCGAGCAAGGTGCAGTGGACGGGGAGAGAAAGCAAGTCAATTCTGCCGAAAATTGTCCCCACACAATTGTATGTTTTTTGTTGGTTGACGCATGGGAGACGGACTGTTCTGAATTCTTTCAACGATCAAGTTTAACCCAATGGTGAAAAACGATAAAGAAGAAGGCCTGTTGCCAGCGCCATCCGACGCTATCCCGGATCCCTCTTGGGCATGCGCAGGAAGGAAAAGTGGCAGAAGAAGCCTGGCAGCTGACACAAGATTCCGACGAAAGAAGGCGAATGAAGGGCTATTGGCTATCACACATTGGCAGGACTCCACATAGTGGAAGCCTTCAGCCTGTCCTGCTGATGTCAGGTCTTTGCTGGTCGGACATGGGCCTTTCTGGTATGAGCGAGGGTGATTTAGGCCGTCAATCGCCATAGCCTGGGATCTCTCAGGACCCTTGACTCAAGTGACCCAAGTGAGAGGCGCCATGATCCATGCCAACGCGCAAACAGCTTCTCCAACTCTCCTACGTTTTTAAAGTCATCTTACGGACAATGGAATCGAATAAATAAACACCCTGAACGCAAGATGACTTTTGCGCCTTGCTTTCTGCTTCAAGTGGATGCGTTCCCCAGCTTTGAATGTATGATTCGCGCCCAGAACTACCTGTCCAGGGTCTTGACAGAACATTAGAGAACGATTAGGATGTCGGGATTCTTGGAAAGCAAGAGGTCCCTAAAGGAGCTGAAAGCAGTGTGCAGCTATAGATGACTTTATTCCAAGATTTCCCTGCAATAAACAGTGTTGCTTTGTCAGAGCTCCATAAGAAAGAGTCTTACATAGACACAAGCCTGTGCTTAATGACAGTGAGCAGTGAGCAGTGATGTGGGCTTTTCAGAGTACTCTAAACTGCCGAGACATTCCAAGCTCACCTCCCCTCTCTGCACCTGAATAGCTGTGATAGACTCACGTAACGCCGAGCAAAAGCGTGCCGAGTTTCAGCTGCGTTCAGTGGATTTGCGGATGTAGGTTTGTAAACTCCAGAGCTCCAATTTCTAAACAGAAAATCAAAATGAATCTGCACTCACTCTTCCACTGTTTCTCAGATCGGAAGTTGAACTGCTTTCAGTGAAATGAATTGCGAGGTATGAGGTAAGATTCTGGTGTATACTGTAAGCATGTGAAATGAGTAGCAAGGTGCAGTCGTCGAGACAATTCTGCCGTCCAGCTGGCCACATTTTTGTTGGTGTGGTGCATGTGATGGATGCTTTAAAAATGGGCACAGGTCACCAGATCACACAGGTACAAACATGTGATTCAGAATGGAACGCGTGGGGCTTCTTGGCCGTTTGGTTTGCTTGTGCTTGCTTCATTTGAAGAACTTTGTGTAGTGTCCTTTTCAGGCTTCCTTTCTTGAATCAGGGTTCTTTGACAAGAAATGACTGAGCACTGTGTCCATGTTCAACATGGTGGGACAACGAACACGGCACTGGCAGCTCAATTTGGGTGATCTTGCCAGGTCAAGGCTTTGCCTTAGCTCTGGCTGAGCTGCTTCACGTTATGCCCAACCAACTCAGCACTGCTCGAGCCCTCAAGTCTTTGGAGGTTGATGGTGTGGCAGTCCCCTTTAGAGCAACTGGTGCAAAACTGTAGATAAAACGTACCAGTGGCAAAAAACAGTGTTCCCTGTGTGGATTCCTTGAATGGAGATGTTTATTATAATAAATATCGATTCACTACACATGTGACATGAGAGCTTCACATTTTCTGATAAAGATATCCTGTCATCACTTCACATCCCTAGAGGCTCAGTGGCCAGCCATCTCTGCAAGGTTCTGCAATTGCTGGAAAAGTCTGCTGAACTTCAATCAGGTCTTCGGGTGCGGCCTCTCAGCATTAGATTCTGAGTAGTGCAGCATCCTACATCGCTGGCTGGCTGGGGTTACGAGGCCAACGAACAGAAGGACCGCCTGCTGGCACGAACTTTTGTCTATGGTGCCATCATTCAGGTGGATCAAAACCCGGGCACAGGACAAGGGAAGTAGAGGAGACAGCTTTTCACCGGTCGGGTCGGGTAACGGCTCCATGTCGTGGGTAAGCAGCTCCTTCCACTGCATTGATTGCAAAGGAGACCCAGCTCAGGACATTAGGTGTCAATTATCCCAAGGTTGTTTTAGTTCGACCAAGAAACAATCCTTGCAACCAGGACATGCAGCAATTGTGGAATAAGACGGGCATTGACCCGGTGTGTCGTGTGCTTGTAGGGGCACACAGGCAATGTCTATCATTTTTAAGAATACATTTGGCAATACATCTTGTTGAGTGCAGAGCTACACATGATTTTGCATCTTTATGAGTACCAACTGGAGGGCAAGTCTGGTGCCAGCAGCCGCGGTAATTTCAGCTCCAATAGCGTATATTAAAGTTGTTGCGGTTAAAACGCTCGTAGTTGGATTTCTGTTGAGGATGACCGGTTTGCCCTCTGGGTGTGTATCTGGCTCAGCCCTGACATCTTTCTGAAGAATGTATCTGCACTTGACCCGTGTGGTGCGGAATTTAGGACATTTACCTTGAGGACATTAGATTGTTCGAAGCAAGCGCACGCTTTGAATACATTATGAATACACTTGCGCTGGTTGTTTTCCACCTTCCGGGCGTATTCTTTCCGCGATCTGCAGACGGCTCGAAGTATCAAGGGCGGCGCATTTACCCCCGGCACTCGGCTGGGAGGTGCCCCGCCCCCCAGGGGCACTGAGTCATGTCGAGGAAGACATTCCCGTTGCTCATTCAGGACCGGCGAGAAGTTGACTGACTGACTGTCCATGTGTTGGTCGGTGTTGGCCGATTTTGCTGCAGGACACATCGGATTCAGACAATCAGTTTCTTGGATTCGGCTGATATATTGGAACTGTTGCCGGCAAGGGGGGTTGGAGACAAGTTGTGGAAGCTGGCACCTGGCAACTACTGTAATATTTCAAGTTGTCAAGTGCCATTCCAACATGCACTTTCTAAAAGGAAGACAACAGGCAGGCGCGAGCAATTAACAAGCAATGTCTCCTTCAGGCTTGCCCTTTTTGGTTTCCTTCAGAACATCCTCAAGGACTTGATGGCCTTGACTGTCACTCTATGCTACCAGTTCTGCTCATCTCCAGCAACCTGAACTCAAATGTCTTCTCCAGGACTTGCCGCAGGTGTCGACTGTGAACGGCCTTTGGGGTGTAAGTCCTCGGCATGTTGATCTCAGCTTCCCTGGTGCCTTCAACAAAGCAATCGCCCCTCGGATTTGAAAACTTGGATGGATTGCCTGAATAAAGATATTATATACTCGTTCCTTGGGTGCATCATGGCATGGTGCATATTTTGTTTCGTCAAGACTCCTGAGATTTGCAAAGCTCAAACACTTTATGTGACATATAAATTCATACACCCTTTCGTGCCCTTTCCATATTTTCACCGGTAACCGACACGACACGCTCCCCCGTGCAGGTTGGGAATCGACCAGACTTCCGGGCGTTTGAACCTGTCGCTCGGCTAACAGCCATGATATCAACGACCCTAGCTGTCGTCCCTTTCCTGCTCCCTTCCTTCATCTCGGGTGGTTGCTAAGGTCAAGAATTTTCATGAAGGCACCGGAATGGTTGCAAGATCGGATCAGGTGCCTTGGCCAGTTGGATGTATCGGGCAGATCCCAGCCCCCACACACTTGATAGCACACCTTGTGCATTGTTGGTGCAAATGGCTGGCCTTGTGCACCTTGATTGGATGGTTGGTCTGTTTGTTTGTTCGTTCCTTCACTCTGGTTTTGCGGCCTCGTTTTGGGTGGATTTGAGCCAAGGAAATGGGAAATGCTGATATTAGTAGGGCAGCATTAGCACCTTGCCAGCAAGGGTGTCACGGAATTCATGAACTTTGAGCAATTGCAACCGTTTTTAAGGCTTGTTTGTTGTCGAGTGTCCTACTATGTATTGTCAGATGCGGATTTTTGGTGAGAGGATTCAGAAAGGCTTTTGATGCTTTTGAGCCTCTCGTGTCCATGTTGTTTTAACCAAAAGATTCGGGTGCTCAGGAAGATAGCAAGCTCGTTCTTCGGAATGAAATTCGGAGAACGCCACTCTGGCGAAGTTGGGAGAGACGCGGCAGATTGGGGAGTGTACATATGTATATTATATTCATACCGAAGAGACTTGTTCCCATTCAGATGTGTTGGTACAAAGCCAGTGATTTTTTTCCGGAGAGTCTAGAGGGAGCTTGTGAATAGCGGGTTGCACATTGAACAAGATTGATGACTTGACCCGTTGACTCCACCTAAAGGTTCGTTCATCAGCTGCTGTGAGACAAAAAAAGTTGGACTCTGATCTAAGAATCACTTGGGAGTCTGGGAGCCATATCAACCTCTTATCAAAAGCGGTCAATTGGTCAATCTCTTGGTGCATTTGCCAGGTATGCAGTGATCATGGAGGCTGGGGGCCTCGATCCATCGCATCAGTCTTCATGGGAGCTGATGCTCAGATGTTTCCCATGCTGTGTCGGGGACCTCAGATCCAGGGGAACATATGGTCAGCCATCCATTCGGTATCCATTCCATGTAGTAACTTAGTAGGATGCTGTCACCGCCTGGGGATGAAGACTTTTCTTATGTTCTTGTATGTTCTTGTTCATTTCTCCCTTCTGAACAAGATGCATGGATGCAGCGGATGCCAGATCAGGTTCTTCCATTTCCAGAAGAGCACCTTTTGCTTCTTGGCTTTCAACTGAAACACCAGAATCTGTAGAACCTTTATCTATTTGATTCTTTGCCTATCTAGATACCTATTGTAAGTGATGTTGTCCAAAAACCATTTGACATCCGAGGTCTCACCACTACTTCGCCCGCGAATTTCTTTTTGACCGTGCGGATTTAGAAGGCCACCGATTTGGCGATCCTTTGTATCTTGGTGATGTATCAGCTACCGAGTGCCATCCGGCAGGGGGATGATCCCAAGGTTTTCCCATAACTTTTCTACAGAAATAGATATGTCGAAATTGAGTGTGATGGTGCTTGGTCCTCTAGCCTTTCACACTTGAGAGATGCCCTTCAAGTGGTTTGATTTAGAATGTTTGGCTGCAAACATTCTGAACCCCTATCTTCACGCATTTCTTGCGTCGGCACAAAGGTAGGCGGTAGGCACCCTGCCCTGTGAAATTGCTTTTGCCAAGGAGCGCAGCCACGTACAATCGCATTGTCAGGGAGATAGATGGTGAGGCGGGTTCACACTCCCGAGGGTTTCATCGAACTTGTTCCATTTATGATACCTTGATCTCAAGACTAGTCGTGGTTAAATCAGGACGGTAGCATGCTGCACATTGCTTATGATCACCGGCAGTCAACAGTTCAGCAATCCGCCCAGTGGGCTCAACAAAACGCCACGAGGTTGCTGTAGATGCCAACGGTGCTTATGACCGGAAGGCAGACGTCCGCAATCCCAGAAGTCCGATGTGGGGTGCCTGGTAGTGTCTGGACCTTGTGCAGACCAATTAAACCCATTGTAGTAGGAGGGGTGAAACCTTGATTTGTGAAAATGCGGGATCATTGGGACAATAGTGAAGGGTGCCCTTGGACTTCGAAAGGCATTTGAAGTGTTCCTTCTCAAAAGACCCGCGAGCAGATCAGGTTTCACAAGGTTTTGCGGAGAAGCGACGGCAGAGAGCCCGCAGGTTGGTACAGGATGCGTTCCTCGACGAAGATTGGTGATCAGTGATCAGGGTGTAGCGTTTAAAATGGAGGTTTGGGAGGGAAATGACGGAGGGTGACTGAGAATTGCAAAATGTGAGATGCCCACTTCCGAGTGGATGTACCATGTTGTACTGTTGTACCTCTTTTTTATTGTCGGAATCACTGTTAAATTCCAGTTGACAACTTCCAACGAGATCCCACTAAATCAGTGGTCTGCAAACAGCTCTTCGCGCAGTACGTGGGCTCAAACTAGCCTTGCCCACACGACTAGTGACGCACATCAACTGACAGAAAACACTCAGCCTGTCTCATCGGTGCACGGCTTTGACGAAGCAGTGAGTTCGTTCTATACATAACTCATGTGTCACGCAAGGCAGCATTGTTGCGGGGTGATTTCCCTTTTGAGTCTCCATTCTTGTGCATTTAGGACAGCTAGGTCCACTCATTGTTGCAGTTCTCAATCTCAGATAACCTTCTAATTCCAATCTGCAGAGCCTTGGTACCCTTTGGGATTCACGGACATGGAGAATCACCAACATCCCTGAAAACAACCAGCCGCAGCCATGGCTTGTCAGCTACGGCAGTGGTTGCTGAGCTTGCCAAAAGTGGCCGCTTGGACTTGGTTGGGGTGTTTTGGGAGTTCATTCCTCCATCTTCTACCCTTCAAAAGGGAGAACTCTCCCAATGCAGAATCCCCATCCAGCTTCAGGAGTTGCATGTTCACCTTGATGGAGCCTTTGATCATGACTTCCTCTTTCATGCCGCGCGAGAAAAGCTGGAGACACTGCCGGTGGAGGCCGCTTTTTAAACTACGAGTTGGGTGAGTTGTGACGGTCTGAATATGGAACGAAATAAGCACCCTTACAAACACGCTGGAAGACAATGGAAGACACAGATACTGTACATAGTCTTGAAACATCTTTAAACATTCAAGAAAGGAACTTTGTATGGATTGGGAAGAGGTTGGTAGGTTCCTTTCGTCGGTACTCTAGTTGTGCTAAGGTGGAAAGTGCTGTGACTGGCAAGGCTATGCCACTGAAGGCTTCTTTGAGCAGTTGCAAAAGCCTGGAAGAGTTTGAGAAGCTAATTACCTGCAGAGGGCAGAGGCAGGAGTCAAACTCTTGGCATGAAGATTTCATCCAGGCAGTGTTTCTTCGACACCAGTGGACGTAGCCAGGTCATTGCAAGCGATGTTGGACTGTTTCAGCCGCTTCCTTCCTTGCGTGCGAGGGGACATGCAAGGTCTGGAGGAGCTGAGTTATCGATTTGTTGCAGCCCAAGCTAAGCAAAATATTGTGTACACGGAGGTGCGCTATTCACCTCATTTGTACATTGCCTCATTTCAGTTGTTTTTTTTGGGGGGGAGCAGTTTTTGTGACTCAGTCACACACTCCGAGTTCAATTGAAGTATCATTCCAGGTAAAGTTGTTGACATCCTGAAACACCTGAAGGGAACTGAAGGTATGCCAAAAGTAATTACAATTAAGAAATAAAGGGGGGAAACTGAGATAGCATGAGATACTACCAATATGAACGTGATTTTATTTAACGAGCTATGAGTCGCCTTGACAACCGAGGTTAATGGATGGGGAATACTTCGCTGAAGGTGGCGATGACCCCGAGCCAGCCATAGCTGCAGTGACGCGGGGCTTGAGACGTGGTTGCTGCGAGCATGGGATTATTGTGAGCCTGGGCATTGCTAATGATGTGGATGTCAGTGCAGGATGCATGATCAGAGTGGTGATGCCCCCTCTTTCCCAAATTTAACAGAAGCTGGAAGAAGATGCTGCAGGATTCAGCTGCTCTTTTGCCTCCATGACTACAGATCCCATATATTCCAGAGAATCTTTTGCCCGACATGTCGCCGGGTGATGGGGTGACCTGAGGAATCAAATTCTTTGCTGTATCTCCTTCCAAGCTTCCTGGTCAATGCCTATAATCCAACTGGCTGAAAAGTATCGATCAGCATATCCATGTGCTGTGGTGGGTGTGGACGTGGCTGCTGGCGAGGTGGGAGATGATCCGACAGAACATGCCGATGCCTTTGAGAAAGCCAAAGAGCTTGGGTTGAAGGTCACCTTGCATGCGGGTGAGGCAGTGGAAGGAAAGGGCCTCTGGAAGTTTGTTTTCATAGAGCCACTTTCAAAATCCATGCTGAAGAAAACCTGACCTTTTTGATTCTTTTTGTATGATGCCTTCTCCTAAAGTAGCCAGTGCAATCAGCCGGGGAGTTTCACCTTCTCTGCTGTTGGTCTGGCACAGGTAGGTGGCCCCGACAACGTTCGCCACGCCGCCTTCGACTTTCATGCATGCAGGGTGGGGCATGGCTACGCAGTAGCCAGTGGAGAAGAGGATGAGCTGCTGGCATCCCTGGTTTCGCATGGCCTCCACTTTGAGGCAAGTTGTAACAGCGTAGCATGTAAATGGGGCTTTGGATGTTCGGGTGTGTTTGGAAAGATGGGACGGGAGAAGAATGGAATAGCGATAGCAATGAGACAATGAGATCCAGATCATGATATCCTAAATCTCTAGGGCCAAGTGCTTTTGGCCAGGTTTGTCCCACATCTTCGGATGAGACCGGCGCATGGAGATATGACGCTTCGGCGCCACCGTGGTCACAGCACCCAGTGCAGCGCATGCTAGCTGCAGGAGCTTCGGTGTCCATCAACTCCGACGATCCCTCGGTCTTTGCTACAACCTTGACAGAAGAACTGGTGCTTTGCGTCTCTGAGATTGGCCTTTCAAGAGAAACTGGAGCTGCAACTTAAGGGTGCCAGTGCCAGACCAGTCACCACTGACTATTTTTGACTTTTCACCTTCCGATTCTGTCATTGTTTCATGGGGATTGATGGGTGTATTTGAGTTTCTATTCAGAAATTGAAAAAAATCTATCTTGATACTCCATCGATCCATCCCTCCATCCCTCCCTCAAGTCGGGCTGAGGAACAGATCCTGCAAATGACCTTGTGCGCATTGGATGTTGCCTTCTGTTCCAACGAAGAGAAACTGGCTGTCCGCCAGAAGATCCAAAAGTTCATGGGAAAGAGTGGGGACACGGAGAAGAGGATAAATGGATACTGATTTGCCAAGCCTGGAATAAAAAGCATTGCCATGCGCCAAGCCGAAGCCGTACATGCCAGTTGGGTGGTTGGGTGTCTCATGGATCATCGCTGTTGCACAGATAAATCACTTACTATTATTTATTTGATATTCCTTCTCAGAGTCTCAGAGTCTAGTCATAGTCATAGAGTTGATCCTGATAGGAACAGCCGGTTGAAGCCGAATCTGGAGTCTTTATCTTGACTCTTGCAGCAATTTTGGTTCAGAGATCAGGCAGATTGGTTTTCTTGGCATCATCTCTCAGAGGTAATGATGAAGATGACTCCCGTTGTGTCAGTGCTGCTGTGCAGCGTGATTTTGATGCCATCGATGGCCCAGAACTTGAAGGGAAGCATTGCAGAAGCGACCTCGGCTGATTCCGTGTCCAAGGAAGCGGAGGGGCAGCTGAAATATGAGGCGAGCAGTGTGAAAATCGTGTGAAAATAGTGTGACATCATGTCATCATGTGATCTAGATGCTGGTTTGAAAGATGTGTTACGTTTGCCCCTACTTTGGGAAATGATCCAATTTGACTATATAATATTTTTCAGATTGAACACACCAACTAGTGATAGACCTAGATACGGATTTGATGAAATGATGCTGTGAAGGCTGTGAACCTTGCACCCTTTCAGCTCTTCAGGTGGCGACCGACTCCAAGAGTGCCAGCCCTGTCTCCTTGCACGAGGATGACGACACCGACACAGAGGTGAAGCTGCCGAAGAAGCATCCCCCGACCACACAACAGGCCTTGGTCGCTATGGCATTGATCTTCATCATCCCTGCCGTTGGCGTGGTACCTTGAAATCAACTTGCTTCAGCTCAGCCCACTTTGATATATGATATGTAAATGAAATATATCAATAATTGTAAATATATGTGTTGCTAATTGCGATTTTGGCAGTTTTGGGGACATTCATACGGTAAATGATGCATGAAACCATTGAGGATGCTACAGGAGCTGGATACTGGTAGCTTCATGTTAACCTGACTTTCTTTTGGGTTCTCGGTACGCCACTTTAAAGGGTCAGATCCTTTTGATGTCATGAGGTCGTCATGAAGAAAGGCAAGGACTCTGGATGGGAAGGCGCTTTTGGTTTGATCTGTGGTCTGATCACCTGCGTCTGGATTTATACCGCAGTGCTTGCTTTCATGTGAGCGACTGAGTCCGACAACTTTATAACTTGTAGAGACTCAGCGACGGAGACTGAGTCGGCAACGTTCCCGAAGCACAGTGAACAAAAAATCTGGCAAAAATTGCGGGCTGTGCAGCTGAGTGCGATTTCCTCATGTAGTACCCTCCCTGAAACTAACATAGCCCGTGAAGATGGCCCTTCCCAACAGGAAAGGTAGTCTCCCAAACACCAATTTTCAGTGGCTATGTTAGTTTCAGGGAGGGCGGACAGAATCGAAAGGCAGAGGTCAACCAAAAGTTGATATTGAAATTAGATGAGACATGATATGAATATGATCCGGTTTGATCTGATATGATATGATACGATATGATATGTGTACTTCAAAAACATAGCGCTTGAGCTTGCAGACTTCAAAACATCGAACAATTGCTGGTTGAAGATCAGATCTCGGCCATGAAGCAGACATGCCTGGGATTCTTCTTCTGAGGTTGGATCGCTGGGATGACATCCTTGGATCCTCGCACATGGAGTGGCTGGATGATGCGGAACGGATCTCAAAATCTTTCCTCCAGTCCGTTACAGATGTGTTTCTTGGTGGCAAAAGTGGCCATGAAACTCATGAAACCATGAAACCTCGGAGCTGAAGGCTTGTCATAACATGGCTTGCCCGGTGTGAGTCCCACTTCTAAGGATTGTTATGGCTCCCATGACCATGACCGATGACCTTTGGTTCGGGAACTCAACCTTTCTTGCAGCGTTTCCACTTGGCTTCGGAGTCTGACTGTCTGACTGTGAATCTAGACCCCCTACGCTGGTTTCACAGGCATTCCAACTGGTCAACCCCTATGACAGTTCTTTGCTATATGTCTTGCAGGGCGGAGAAAGTCCAACATGCAAGTAGGAATGCAATGTCAGTTGTCAGAGATGCTGGAAAACTTGCCTCTGAATTCCCTAGGTCAAAACTTTGTACAGCAAAGAGACTTTGGGGCATGTTCTTCGCACTGGACAATGCTGCAGAATATGGCCATTGGGTTGTAGATGACAAAGCTGCCTGGCTGAACAAGTTTCATTTCACATCCGCCGCACAGCGGTCGCCAATATCGGAACCGGTCACCAACTACCAACCTGTTGGTGTAACAGTTCTGACATGCTGTGATTAAAAGTTCTGGACGTCCACAGTTTATCTGGGTGTAGACTGACTCATATTCCTCTCAGATTTTTGAAGATCTTTTGTACTATTTTCAATCTCTTCCCTCTGGAGCCGTTTGGACTAGTATTGTCCCTGGCCCGCAGGCAAAGAACATCTTCAGAAATAACTTCAACACAGCACTGAGCGAGCAAGGGACGCTTCGGATGCTGAAACAGATCCATACCAAGGCAGCCTTCTGCATAGGGGAGTGGCTCCAGTATTTCAAATGAAGTTCGTTTCCCATGTAAAACGAAGAACTCAGAGATAGCCACGAATCTCCCGTTTTTGGCCCAGGAGTTGCGCGCCCACTTTCACCCGACCGAACTTTTCAAGGTTGGTTCGCTTAGGATATACTGTATGGGGTGAAATAGATATCTTCTCGGCTTGGTGTTTCTTGGAGATTTTGCGGGGCCAGGGCGAGTTGGGCCAAGTGAGCTGGGCGGCAGCCCGTGATTTGGTAAAGCCTGTTTGTGAAGCTATGAGCTCTGGAGGCTGTGGGGATTGATTTAGTGACTAGTGAGGCATCCTTGATTTTGTTGCAGATTTCGTTGGAACTCTTGTAATACTTACAACTTATAGCAATCATAATAACAATCTTAATATAGTATAAATGCTTCTTTACAAGAACCTCCACCCCACTTGTAGTGAGCTCTTGGAATAAGATTTGGTGGTGTCCTTTTGCAGGTGATTTCCGATCGGAAGTTTCACCTATGCTTGGTGTTTACAATTGTTTCTTGGCTGAAGTGTAGATTGAGTCCATGAATGGTGACGTGCGATTGGACGATTGGATTCTCTTTTGTTTCGGAATCAGACGATATGATTTCTATGATAGAATTATGCACTAAAGGGTATCCTCGTACATACTTATTGTAGGCGTTTTCCTTTGAAATCAACGTAACTCCTTGCCAATTCGCGCATCCCACACCTGTGGATTGAATGTGCAATCGGCCACTCTTGCTTTTGAGCCGTATTCACTGGTCTAGTCTTCACCCATGTTAGCATTTCCAAGAGCTATAGGGCTATAGATCTGATTTGCAACCTGATTTGATTACCAGCTCTTTAAGGTTATAACTGTGCCAAGTCACCAACTGGTGAACCTCAGCAGATCTCGGATCCTTTGACAGTCTTCGAATTTCTGCATCTCGGCAATGGGCAGTTTGTTTAATCGTCCCCAGTTTTTGATCGTTGTCCATAGGTAATCGTCCTCAATGGTTTTGGCATGTGCATGGATCCTGGATTCCTGGATTCACGAATCTGAAGAGTTGAAGATAGAAATTCCATTCAATTCGGCTAGGTGTTAGGCATGTTATAAACAGTAGTGGAATCTCTGGCAAGTCTGGGCCGAGCTGATTCGTGCTTCAAAAGCTGGAGCTGCAGGAACTTCTCGAAGAGATATTCACAACAAGATGTGGCCTGGCAATTCCATGGGTGAAGATATGGTGGACCAGTGGATTTCTGATCATTTGGGGTCAGAGTTGGATGATTCGTTGATTGCGCTTTAACCCCGAAAGCTGACCTAAGTAGGAAGGACATGGACAAGGCTGCACAACTCCATCTCTGAGCCAACGATTTTTGCATCTAAGATTGAATCCTCCTTCAACCCAGAAGACTACATGCCAGCCGATGCCTCAGACAGTTGTGTCACAGGTTGCAGCTGTGGACTGCCTATTATCTATCTGTCTATCTGAAAATGTTTATATATATATATATATTATCACATCTGTGCATAACAGCAAAGTTAGCCATTTAGTTCTAGTCAGACTATGCGCTGAATGCACAAAACTCGTATAGTTGGGGCTGTGAGGTAGCTTCCTACAGCCCCTCCTTGATCATGGCTGATCATGCCACCACTGAGCAGTCCCTGGGCCTTGAGGGGTGAGCGGGAAGCGGCGGTTTTTGCATCCGAGAAATGGAGACTAAGATCATAGAGGGAGAGGAAAACGGACATGCACAACATGAAGGTCGGGAAGGAAAGATCCACCAAGGTGAAGTAAGAAGGGTAATTGAAACTGGAAGCGCAGCTCTTGTTGGAGAAAGCCACAAGAACGCAAACAGATAAGATTAGTGCAAAGAGACAGATTCGCAATAAAGGCACTGTCAACTCTGTCGCAAGTTAAGTCCGTGTTTTTGTTTTCATTTTTCCGCGAGAAAAAGAACAACATGTGAACCATCAGAAAGATACAAGAGAGAAATGGAAGTCAGAATGCAGAGCAGACGTTACAGAGATCCTGTCCAAGGCATTGGGCATGATTTGAAGAAAAAAAACAGACATCACCAGACTTTTCGTAAGTAGCAAAAGTGGAGGTTCAAAGCCTTACCCGTTTTTTTGGATGCGGGGAGTCGATGACTTAAGCCTTGCATGCCACTTGCGACGAGTACCAGGATGTTAGATACCTGGAAAGGCGGGTGAATAAAGGCGAAAGCATGTACAAGAAGAATTTTGAACGCAGAAATCTATTATATATAAATGCGATTTTGAACACATGAGGCGAAGAAGTGACGAGTTTTCTGAACTAACTAATGATCAGGTAGAGTAGTGATGACACACACACACACACAAATATTCGCAGGATATCAAAGACTCTTGGTTCCAGAAGACTTGGTGCTTTTGATCTAAAACCCCTTTGTTCTTTGCAATGCCCTGTACCCACTGTCCTTTCCTGGTTCTTCATTCTTTACCCTTTTTCATTCAAGATTTGATTTGTTTCTGGTGCAGGTCAACTTGTCATTTATGTGTTGGTAGCAAGGGGTTTGCCAAACGCTGCCACACAAGAAAACCAGGAACTATCGGGCAGCGCTTGACTTTGCCAAGAGCAAGGGGATTAGTGCCGAAAAGCTTCAGCAAGCTGTTCGCAAGGACGCAATTCTGCTTGAAACATAATTTGAGCTTGGTCCCATCTGTACTTCGTTCGGAATTTGTGATTTTGGAATATTTTGGACCTAACCTGAACAACTCCAGGAGCAGGTTTTTGTGGTGAAGTTCACCTATGAGCCCTTGAATAACGGCATGTATGCAGGCCATGGCCTAGTGTTGCTCAGCTGCACAAAGCCTTTGGATTTAGGGAGTGTCTCGCACCAAGAAAAAGGTAAACATATGTATATAGATAAATGTGATAAATATGATTATTGTGGAATATGTAGAAATTTCTTTCATTTGGATCGTCAGCTGCCATCGTTTCAAACTTGTCTATGATCAGGAAGCGAATGCTCCCGGAGTATGGGAAGTGGCTCACAGGGCTTCTAACATCAAAGCCTAAGCTCAAGGCCTGGAACGAGAGTGGAAGATACAAACAACCATCAATTTTTTTTTCTGTGATTGTTGGTTAACGTGATGAGCCACTTGCCCACTGTTTTTCCCCTCAGGCGCCGGATGGGCTCACCTCCTCCACGCCCATCCTGGAATCCACTCGATCCTAAGACTGCAAATCTTAGATGGACGCAGCAGCTTCTCACAAATACCACTTCACACTGCTCACATTCCTACCCGTTGTTGTTGTTGTTGTTGTTGTTGTTGTTGTTGTTGTTGTTGTTGTTGTTGTTGTTGTTGTTGTTGTTGTTGTTGTTGTTGTTGTTGTTGTTGTTGTTGTTGTTGTTGTTGTTGTTGTTGTTGTTGTTGTTGTTGTTGTTGTTGTTGTTGTTGTTGTTGTTGTTGGAACCCAAGGTGCCCAAACAAAAACAAGCAGCAAGTGCTTGCCGCTCAGGACAAGTGTTTGTGCACAACTTGTTGAACCCAGTTGATGACTGTGCTCCAAGTGCTCTACCCGTGTGTAGCTTGGCAGCAGGGGAAGGAGATGGAAAGAATAGTATTATGATGAGTCCATCGCGGATGGTCGAGTTACAAGATGTGCTGCAGGATGATTTTGAAGTCTAATTTGCTGAAAAGATTTGGGCACTCAGCCTGTCATCGAATAAAAACAGAGTTGATAGGAAAGACCTTCAAAACTGCGCAATGTATTTTATTCTTTGTTTTTTGATCTTTCTTGCGGAGTTTTCAGCCTTTGCTGTGAAGGTGGCCATTCCAATTGCAATCTCATGTGACCTGGCCGTGACGCGCCTTTGGTTTGGACGCCATGGCGCGTGCATGCTGATGCGGGGCCTGCCGCTTTGTCCCAAGATTTTCTTGGATTCTACAATCCTTTGTGTAAAATAGCGTGAATTATTAGATGTTTGGGTTGAGATCTCCGGCACACTGTGCTAAAGCGGGTCTTCGCTTCGATGGATGGGACGGCCTTGTGACCAAAACGTCGTTAATGGTCGTGCGAACTTTCAGACTAGCCTTGGGTGTGTTTGGTGCAGGGACATGCGCCCCCCGCAAAAAAACACTTCACCTATGCAGTCATGTTGAAGCAATGTGGAAGCAATTAGCTCTGAGTCGTTGAGGCAGTTTTTGGGGCGCAATCCTGTCAATCCCCAAGTGCCTCTCATGGGATTTGGCTGGTGCGGCGGCTCCAGCCCACTTTTGCTAACACACCTTGGCCTGACCGGCCCTTCTCCGAAGTGCTGTTCAGTTGTCTGACCCTGGCATTATACTACACCAAGATGCTATCACAAAGCCACTTGTGGGAAGTTTTCACAGACTAGCGGGTGTTAAGTGGCTTGGTTCTGTAGCCTGGAGCTGTCACATTGGTTTTGTGTCGGATGTAGGTATAGCAAGAAAATTTTAGGCTTAGAATGACACCATCATGGGATTTGCGGTCACCTTAAAGATGGGGAAGTACCAGCTGACTGCCTTGCAGATCATCTCCCTTGTGCGTGGTGCTACACCTGAGCCTCCAAGTGTATCTACATATATCTCATGGCGCGGGAAATGTTAAAGTGTAAGTAAGTGTTGGCTCACAGTGTCCAGTTCATGTTCACGGTTTGTGTACAATATACATGAGCTGCAGGGCCCTTGGGTTGCAAGCCTTCAAGTGAAGTCTATAAGTTGACTACCAGCTGAGTGACAATTGCCCAATGAGAAAAGCTTACAAGCTGCCTGACATGTGTAGGGTACAATTGAACAGTTGATTTTTTCGAGAAAGAAAGAAAGAGAGCAAGAAAGCAGGAGAGAGATGTGTCCACAAGTGGCGTATAGTATACTGACAGATGTCGATGTTGGTAGTACTGTAATAGCGCCTAGGAATGGCATTAAGTTGGATTTTTTGGAATCCATCCCGTTGACATAGCCAGAATGGAAATCATTCAAAAAGGCGACTGAACAATGACAATGCCAGCTTCCCTGCGCCATCGGCGTGTAACGGGGGAGTCCTTTGAGGAACGCAGTCACAGGTCCAGTCGGCTTACGTCCTTGATTTTTTTTGAAGATAACAATCTTCGGTCTAGAAACAAATTTGAATCCGCTTTACAGATGTGCTGCAGATGGTAGATGATATTCCTTGTCGTTATTATTTACGGAGTGCAACGATATGGACCATTGACGATGTCTGCAAGATGCATTCTTTTCATCTTTTAGAGATGCTTGGAGTGTAAGAGCAAGGAGAGTCCTGGAGGAAAATCGTGACGAGCGAGTTGCTGTCGGCCTAGGGTCTAATTTCTTCATCCAGTTTTGCCGGCGGTGGTGTTGACCATACCTACTCATGCTTTGGATATTTTGTGTTGAAGTTATGGATTGGCCATAGGATCCCTGCCTTCACGCTAACTATCAAGCAACCTCAGCTTCCAAGCGGTTGAAATGGTTCACAAATTTCACACAATGCATCCAACACAATCCTTTGGTATCTTTGCAGCTGGTGGAGACTTCCTTTGAACTGGGTTGGGCTCCCCTGCTGACAGGCTGGCTGCCTGGGTTCACTCAAGGCCCGAGCCGACCTGGACTGGGTTACACTGAGATGCTGCAATCCTGCAGGAGACGCAACTTGAGTCATGACTACTTTAATTGGCTATGGGTGACTATGGTGGCTATGGGTCATCAATAGCTGCCACAAATTCGATTCCAAAGTTGCAATTGGAGCGCTTAACAATTTACCCCTGTATATGCAAGGCATGAATCGTGTGATGTATGTGAAGCATGTTTGTATACATACAGTATTCTAAAGTATGCTTGTATATGATAGTGTAGGTGAATGCGACTTTTTCCTTTTCTCCACTCAAGTCACCCTTTGGGCAGGGTGATGACATCATTGCAAAGTTGGGCAGGCAGGAACCTGGCCAGTGGGTTGAAGATCGGCCTCAGCCGGGGTGGACAAAATGTAGAAATACCTTGTTACATTCGAGCCTTGGAAATGGAGTTTCCAGACGAGAAACTGGAAGACTGCCAAATTTCTCATTACAAATCCATTGTTGTGAAAGAAAAGGAAGCATGACTTTTCTGTGTGACATGTAAAGTTTGAAGTGGTGGTGGTGGCCAGCTGGAATGCCTCCGGGCCATTTTGGCTCAAGCCACCACCACCACCAAATAGGTGTAAGGTTTTCTCAATTCGTTTTGCTGCTGAATGGTGCATGGCGTTATGGCCTGCGGCTACGGTGGCAGATTTGGATGGACTCTTGCGGTTCTATGCTGTGCCGGCGGAAGTTTGGCAGGCCTTTGCAACTGCAGCGGGAGATCCTCCGGACCTTCGTCCTCTTGCGTGCTTACCAGCACCGGCAGTGGTGGAAGCTACGACCTCGGCGACTACATCAACTGGGCGGCGGCTCACTATGGTGGAAGCGATCCAAGTGGGGCTGGTCTACAGAGCCGCCCACCGGTTTTTGCACCTGGCAGCTGGGGGGGAGATGGATTCTTGGAGGGACCCAGACCCATGGGGAGCAAACCCCGCGGGAGTGGCAGCTACATCCTCGAGGGCGACTGGGGCACCTACGGCGAACTTGGGGGAGAAGAAGGTGAAGTTCAGCAATGTGTTGGAGCAGGGCGACGACACGGAGTTTGTGTTGGACGAGGCCTTGAACAAAGCCCCATTCTTCACCCAGTTTGTGCAGGTGATGGGTGGAATGCCGGAGGACCTGGAAGATCCCACGTTGGAACAGTTAGCGGCGATGGTCAAGAAGGTGAAGATCCTGCGGCAGCCGCCGTACGCGGATTTCGCTATCTGGTTGCCGTACGCCAAGAAGCACTTGAAGACGCAAAAGTACAAGTCCTTCGTGGTGATGCAAGACGGCTCCTTCATCACGAGGATGGTGCCGGGGCCTGCCTGTTTTCAACACTGGCTGTTGAGCTTCAGGGTCCTGCGAACCACGTTGGTGATGATGGATCAGGTGGGGCTGGCAAACTTGATGCAGTGGGAGAACAAAATCGAGATGCTGAACCACCGCTACGAAAACTGCTGGCATCTGATAGCGGAGGGGAGCAAATGGCCAAAACCTTTTCGAAGGTGAAGATGGCCATAGACGCTGGGGAATCCCCACCGAGAGGGTGGGATGTGGACAAACCGTGGCAGGTGGTATGGCGCCTGGTGCTCAACGACCAGGACTACTGGCCCTACCAGCGATGGTTTGGATGGCAAAAGGATCCAAAGGTACAGCCATGCCCCCCGACGAGGAGATCATAAAGGAGAGGGTGAAGGAGAAGAAAGAAGGCTCGGACTCAATTCCTGGAGGGGACGCGGCCGAATCCAGGAGGAACAACAATCGTCTGAAGAAGGAAGCCAAGAAGAGAAAATGGGCAGCGGACAGAGAGGAGCTGAGATCCTTGAGGGAGGGCAAAGGAAAAGGTGGAAAGGGTGGAGGAGGAAAGCCTGGTGGAGCTGGCCGAGGTGGTGCTGGCAACCCAGGCGAAGAAGAATGCTACGCATGGAACAATGGGAATGGGTTGTGTGGGGGCCTGCCAGCAGGCTCCCAATGCAAAGGAAAAGTGCAGAGACTGCACAGATGCACAGTGTGCAAGTCTCCGGGTCATCCTTCGAAGGATTGCCCTCAGAGGAAGGGTTCTGGAAGCTGATGGCTCATTGGTTTGGGCTGATGGGCTTCCGGGTGAAATCACATGCAAAAGGAGAAGGTGACCCGGCTTCTTCGCAACAAGCGGTGGGAAGGAAAGAAAAAGGGACAAAGAGAAAACGCTATGCTGGGGGCGATCCACCAGACAAGAGGGACGCGCCCAAGGACATGATCGTTGTGGACGGCGAGTACATGGACTTCGAGGGCTATTGTGGTGTAAGGGAGTTCGTCTTCCTACACCATTTTTCAGGAGAAGAAGATCGCCTGGGAGATGCAGTGAAAGAAGAAGCAGCGAGGTTGGGTTTGAAGGTGACAACCTGTTCTGCTGACATCAAGAAGGGCCACGACCTTGGGGCGGACAAACCGTTCAAGTCCCATCACTATGGGGCCTACATGGCAGACATTGACGGCTACCACTCCGGCTTCCCATGCAACACCTACACGAAGCTACGATGGAGGCCCCTACAGGGTCATCCTGGTCCACTTCGGTCAAAGGAGGAGCCTTACGGATTCAAGAACTTGACGCCCGAGAAAAAGGCTGAGGTGGACCGAGGAACCATTTATATGGCAAGGAGCGTTGACATGGTGAAAGCGATGGAGGAGGGGCACAAGGACATGATGGTGAAGGGCTTCGCGACGTTGGAGAACCCACCACCATCAGATCACCCGAAGCACATCAGTGCGTGGCACATGCCCGAGCTCAGACCGTCGAGGAGAACCGCCAGACAGAGGAGGCCTCGGAATCACGGAGGCTGTCGATAAAGGGCCGATGGAAAGTACCTCCAGCGCTAAGGCAGCTGAAGAAGGAAAGACAACTGCTGAAGCGCAGGAGGCATTGCACTGGAAAGGCGGTGAAGGCAACTACGGCATGGTGAGGAAGAAAGAGGAGAGGGTATGTTTCCAGCCGGTTGGCGGGATGAGAGACCCGCGCTTGGCAGTGAGACGTTATCCAACCGCACAGGCGTTGGGTAAGAGGATGTGGGCTTGTTGGGAGGAGTTTGCCAGGAGTAACAAACAGGCCCTGTTGGTGGCAGAGACTTATGGCACGGAGGCTTGTGAGTTCGACTTGAAGATGGTTGGACTCTGGAAAGCGAAGCTAGCAGAGCTATGGGATCCTCCTAAGAAGCAGGGCCTCAACCTCAAGCCGAACAACATCTACTACACGCCGGTGGACACGGAGATGATCAGGGGTTGGCAGAGAAAATCGGGTGACCCGGAGAAATGGGTACCATACTGGCTGGAAGTGGGAGCCCCTCTGGGCATCGAAAGGAGCATCCAGACGGCCGGGATTTTCCCAGTGATGGAAGCAGAGGAGGAAAGGCACCAAGGAGAGTGGGACAGTGACGTCCTGTTGGAAAAGGGCGAAATGAAAAACTACAAGTCGGTCGAAGAAGATCGAGAACAAGCGGAGATTGAGTTGAACAGGTACCTGGAGAGAAAGTTCTGCATGGCGATCCCCCGCAGTGAAGCCCAGGAAAAATACCAGGGCGGCACCATTAGCAAAATGGGGCTGATCCTGAAGACAAAAGACAATGGAGAGGTGAAGAGACGTCTGGTGTTGGACATGAGGCGCAGCGGCGGGAACGCCAAATCCCGCCTACCCGAGCGGCTGACCTTGCCAAGGCCGCTGGATGTGATCAAGCTCCTGCGTCACATGCACCGGAACCCGAGGGTGGAGATCTGCAGCACCGAGTTCGCTCTGGTCGACGTGGCCGACGCCTTCACCCTGCTGCCGGTCGCCCCGGCGGAATGGAAACACACAATGACTCCAAGCCTGCAGGAGGACGAGGTGCTAATCTTCCAGGCGCTCCTTTTCGGCTACAAAGTGGCACCGCTGCTTTACAGCCGCTTTGCCGCCATGCTGGCACGGATGTTGCAGTCCGCCCTGGAGGATGGAGAAGCTGCTCACCAAGTCTACTTGGATGACAGTTTGTGGTGCCTGCGAGGAAGCCTACAGAGGAGATCGTTGCTGCTGGCATTCGTCTTGAACACCATGAAGGCGGTGGGAGTGCCGGTGGCGATCACCAAAGGAGCTCGTGCTATGAAGGTCACCTGGATTGGGGTGACTTTCGAAGTGGAAGAGCAGGACACGGTGGTGATGGGCATCCCGATCAAGTTCGCCACGGAGATGAAGGAGCTTCTGGAGAGCTGGAGCAACAGAGGTTATGCCCCGGTAAGAGAACTGCGGGTAGCAGCTGGGAAGGCGGCTTGGCTTGGGGGGGTACTCCCTAGAGCCAGGTGGCTGACCACGGTGTTCTACGCGGTGCTCACGGACACTTTGAAAGAAGCAGAGAAGGAGAAAGACAAGGAACCAGCACCGGGAGCAAGGAACAGAACAGGACTGTTCCCGGTCAAAAGGCTGGAGTTGGCCCGGCAATGGGCCATCAAGTTTTTGGAGGAACGAGCCGACACGCCGGAAGGATTGGGTGGCTTGCTCTCCATCAATGGGAGAGTATTGAAGGCCTTCTCCAGCCCGGTGGAACCAGAAGACGGGGAACAACTTGGCATCGAGTTGGGCTCATCGTCTTCCCAGGCCGTGTTGGAGGCACTAGCGATACTGGTTGGTCTTCGGCACTTTGCGAGCTACCTCCGAGGGCAGAGGATCAAGTTCACCGTGCAGGCAGACAGCGTGGCGGCTTTGGCCCTTACCCAGAAGTTGTCGGCAGGAGCTTCCAGTCCGGCCATGAATTTCATCGGAGCCGAGTTGGGCATCACGTTGGAGGCAGGAAATCACCGCACTTCACATACCAGGTAAGGCCAACGTGGAGCCCGACTTCTTGTCAAGGCCCAGTAAATGGAAGGAGGAAAGGATGCCGGCCGGATTGCATGGGGTTGAGATCGACCCTGTCTCTGGCCGGTCTGCTGAGTTCTACCGGTTGCCACTACTACTACTACCACTACGACTACTACTACGACTACTACTACCATCATTGTGGGGACAGAAAGGCAGTGCAGCCGGCATCGCAGCCGCATGGGAAGCGATGCAATGATCTAAAGGTCCGAAAGGAAAAAGGCGAGCAGTCTCTCCCGCCGTCGAAGGTTAGTCGGTGTTGTTGCTGCTTTTGTTTGAGAAAAAAAAAGGGGAGGTTTTCATGGGTGGAAACTCAAAGCCTGTGCGAGCAGCAAAAGGCTCAAAATGGAGGTCCTGGTCACAGGACCCAGAGTGCCCCTCGAACCCACGTGGCTCGGCCTGGGGGTGCAATGGCTTTGCTGCGTGGGCTTGCTAACGCAGCTGGTACTGGTGGTGCTGCTGTGCAAGCGCTGTTGCGGCTGTTGCCAGACGCAGCCGAAGCCGAACCTACAGCAGATCCGGTGGCAACAACACTTGGATTTCATCAACGAGCAGGAGAGGCAGAGGGCACACCGCTCACCAGCCTTATACTCGCGGGAAGGATCCCAGGGAGGGTCAGGACTAGCGTGTCTCATCCGGAAGAGAAAGTGAGAAGGAGGAGCAGGTCTGAGTCAGCAGATGAGAAGGCGGAGTCGGAGAAGAAAGGGCATAACGAGACTGACGAGGAAGAGTACACGAGCCAGGAGAAGGAAGACAAGGAGGTGGAAGAAATTCGAGATTCAGAGTCAGAGGCGTCTTTGCTGGATGCGGAGATGGACAGGGCGTTGAAAGAAGCACAACGGAAGCAGACGGACACTGTGCAGAAGGAGGAAGACACCAGAGGAAACAACTTCTCTCCGTTGAAGTCTCTCATCAGACCAGCATGGGAGTGGTGGAGAAGGAGCCCAAACCTCAAGCCCACAGAGCAGCCTGGTGACTTCGTGGAGCTGGAGGAAGGGGTCATGAGGAGCACAAGGAGGAAACCTAAACGCAGGAGAGACGAACCTTGGCGCAGCAACGAAGCACGAGGAGCCGGGGAGCGTAGAGCAAACTTGAGTGGTGCTTTGCGAGCCGCCCGGAGGTTCAGAGAAAGGAGGCACATGAAGCTACCTATTGAGGACCTCTTCGAAGCCAATTCCTCGAAGGAAGCCACGGCCTCGAGGAGGAAAACATTGAGAAAGATCATGGAGGCCTTGGGGGTGAAGTTTCCGTTAACAACAAGATCGCTGATGGAAATCGCCTCAACCTTGAAGAGTGCGGGATACAAGGCAGGAGTCATTTACCTGGTGGACTGCAAGTTGGAGCACATTGAGTGGTCACCACTGGTCGGCGCTGTTGGACCGGACCTTCAAGAAGTGCAAGAGAGGCCTGGAAAGAGGGAGAGGACCAAGAAGAAAGGCGCCGATGACAAGAAGAAAGGAAAGGGACAAATCCACTTCGCCAGGGAGCTGTTCGAGTTCGGGCGATGTTGGATGTTGAGAGAAGCGGATCTGTCGGTGCTGTCGACCCCGGACGTGAGAGTGGACTACGTGCTGAAAAGGGTCAGGCTGAACATACCGGTCAGCAAAATGGATCAAGAAGCAGAAGGCGTGCAGAGGGTGCTTCAATGTCTTTGTGGAGATGGCGGGTGTCACCTAGACTGTCCCTACAACGTGGCCCAGGACTTGCTGGAGCTGGCCTCCGGGGCCTCAAAACTTTGCGTGGGCAAAGGAAGGAAAACGGCCACCAAAGCCATGCTGGTGAGTAGCTGGCAAACCGTCTTCAAGCAGAGGGTCACGGGCCACTCAGCGAGGAGGACGGGGGCACTGCACTACATCCGTGAGGGTTGGTCAATCGCGCAGGTGGCGTACCTCGGGAGGTGGAAGAGCAGTGTGATACTGCAGTATGCCGAAGAGGCGCTGGCGTCAATGCCGGCAAATAGGGCACAAGAAAACTCAACCCAAGAGGTTAAGGGCGGAGCGGCGCTGATGAACACTGTTGACACTTCAAGGCTAGAAGAGTGGAAGGAGGCTCTGCAAGAAGAGATAAAGGCCATGAAGGCAGACATGGATGGCTCCAAGGAGGAATGGGAAAAGAAAGAGAAAGCGTGGGCGGAATTGTCAAAGGAGGTGCACGGGAAGCTACCGACCAAGGTTCAGAGCATCAGGCAACAGGTGGTGCACAAGAATCTGGCTCTGTCGGTGGCGTCTCCTCCTTTGGGCTGGCGAACCGCTTGCGGATGGTCCTTCTATGGCAACAACTTTGTCTTCGTGGGTAACGAGTGCGAAATTACCTGCGACAAGTGCAAGGGGCTCTGCGCTTAACAGCAGGGAGGTGAGGATGGGCAGAGCCTTTGGTAAAGGCATATGAAATGAAAGGTTGGCGGATCAAATGCACCACCAATCTGGAGGACCAATGCAACTAGGTTCCACCACCATCGAAAAGTCCTTGCCTGTGGGTGGGTGGTGGATTCAAGCTTGATGTCGTGAAAGAAAAGGAAGCATGACTTTTCTGTGTGACATGTAAAGTTTGAAGTGGTGGTGGTGGCCAGCTGGAATGCCTCCGGGCCATTTTGGCTCAAGCCACCACCACCAAATAGGTGTAAGGTTTTCTCAATTCGTTTTCCCACCCACCCATGCCCAAAGGGTAAGAGGTGAGGATGGGCAGAGCCTTTGGTAAAGGCATATGAAATGAAAGGTTGGCGGACCAAATGCACCACCAATCTGGAGGACCAATGCAACTAGGTTCCACCACCATCGAAAAGTCCTTGCCTGTGGGTGGGTGGTGGATTCAAGCTTGATGTCCTTCCTATCAAAACTTGGCCTTGCTCACATCATTTTAGATGCGCAACTTGCTTCTTTGAGAGCAGATCGTATCCCCGTGTTGGCATTTCGATGCAGGGGCCTGTGGCAACTCTACAGCGTCCAAAGCTCAGGGCGAGCTGAGGGCACTGATATGCCAGTTTTGCCGCTAGTTTTTCTAGTGATGCTCTTGGAGTTGCTCTTGGTCCCGAATCACTCCGAATCTGCAGCTCTATTTCATTTGGTGTTTTCCGAGGCCAGAAGCTATTTGAATGCCGTCAGCATGCTGGGACACACAGCCATGGAAAGTTCTGGGAAAGGGGCAAGAGAACGACGTTCGAATCGAAGCCTTCATAAGCATGACACGAGGCAGCAGCAATTAAAGACGAAACACACACACAGATGTGATGCTGCAAGTAACAAGGATGACGACGACTATGAATGCTGTTATTAGAGAACTGATGATACTAGCACTTCTTCTTGTGGTTGTGGTTGTTGTTGTGGTTGTTGTTGTTTGTTGTTGTTGTTGTTGTTGTGGTTGTGGTTGTGGTTGTGGTTGTGGTTGTGGTTGTGGTTGTGGTTGTGGTTGTGGTTGTGGTTGTTGTTGTGGTTGTTGTTGTTGTTGTTGTTGTTGTTGTTGTTGTTGTNTGTGTGTGTGTGTGTGTGTGTGTGTGTGTGTGTGTGTGTGTGTGTGTGTGTGTTGTGTGTGTTGTTGTTGTTGTTGTTGTTGTTGTTGTTGTTGTTGTTGTTGTTGTTGTTGTTGTTGTTGTTGATGAAAGAACCGCATCCAACGCAGCACCGCCAGTGAGGCGCACATGTTTCCTACAGTCTATTAGCCTTTTCTAGTTGGGCTTCAGTCTTTCGACTTCTCAGGTGTTTGCTGAAAGAGGCATGTGCGGAGCTGTGCGCGGCTGGACGCCACAGCAGCGTTGCAGAGGCCTGGAAGCTTGGTAAATAAGTTGGGAATAATGAATACTGCCAGGCAGGATGAGCCTAGAAGCCACCCACAGACCCGGCATTGTGAATGCTGTGTTGATGTTTCTGCCGGCTTTGGGCAGCAGTATAGCAGTTTAGCGCTCAAGATGTTCATTCAGGACCCTCAGATACAAAGGATAAGGAACCCCAGACCGTGCCGGTTCTCCTAGCGACAGCCCATCAGGTTGTGTCACACTGGACTCTAGCTGGGCACCCAGATCTTTGGAAGCCGCAACCGAGTTAAGCACCTTCACACGTGGCGATGATCTCTTGCCCCTGTTCTAATATATCCATTGTTGACTATATTGCATTATTGACTGTGCAAGATTGTGAAAGTGTGTATCTACGCTCATAGGCTTATATGATGTACATGTCCTTTCTACTAAGCGTAATATGTCATGTCACATGTCATATCTATTGATAGCTCCTGATTGCTGCATGGGGCATTGATGGGCTACCATCGCACAAAGAGTCTGGTTTGGGTTGCAAGCTCTGAGGATGAGAAGCTGGATGACACAGGTCATGGCTTCGAGCTGCACTTCAGCTGCACTACGGATGGCGCATGACGGAATCTATTGGACAGTTTGAAGTAAGGCTTTGGATGGCCATCATTGATTAATGATGATTAATGATTGTAAAGCTAGCACATCCATATGTAAAAGGCCCGGCTTTCGTCATTTCCCATGTCCCGGAATGGTTGTCATTGATTCGAAATGGGTGCTCGAATGGGTGCTGAGGCTGGATGCCCATGTTGGTGGCCAAGTTGCTGTCCTTTTTGAAGCACCATTTCAGCGCTTTTGACAGGTGGTCAACAGGGATATTTTAGTCAACAGGGATCATTATGATATTAGTTCTTCCAAAGTCATTATATATCCACCTCACCGCCGCGACTGAGACATTGAGCCTCGTGCTGAGCCTTCGAATCGCTTACGAGGAGAGCGACAAGAAACCCACGCTGCTTGGCTCTCCGAGCGGAAGTTCCACCTCAAACCTGCATGCGTTTTCATGTTTCAAGTCTAAGCTAAGCAAAGCGGATCAACTTGGTGGATTCTGGATTTAGCTTTCACGCATTATTTCACATTTCTGCTTTGTATTTCTAGTGCTGACACAGGAGTGGAATAGGGATGAATCGGGTAAGTTCATAAGCACGACAGACTTGGACCTTGCCCTTGTCTTGCTGCGAACTGTTCTCCTCCTGTACGTCATGCGTGCGGAAGTTCAATCATTTGCGCAATAAGTGCCACTCTGTATGGGAGCGGAATGAGGTGGAAAGAGTTCGGCGGAACTTGTTTGCTATGCCGGTCCAGGATGACGCATAACGTCGAGTTTGTTCACAATGTCAACCCTCCGAAGATAACAAAAAGATACAAATATGAGTGCTGCACAAGGCTAAGAATATGTCATTTTGCGGGAAGAGATCCAAGGTCATGGCCCAGCTGCGTCCGGAAGGTCGGGAAAAAACGGACCAACAAGCTAACCTGACAAGCCACGGGTGAGAATGGATGGCAATGAAGTACCTGCTACTGAGATTCAACCCATCATTTTTAGATCTATAAGCTCTATATACTATACTATTTACTGTATTATTCTTTAAGTCGATTTGCATCTCTTGGAACCCCCTGGTGGTTCACTTCTTTTAAGAACTACGACGGAGGGTAGGGTTTCTGAGACTCCAAGACTGTCAGGATTTGGTGAAGAACAATGTGGCAGTCGTCGCTCGCAACGTTGGTCAGGCGAGCTTTTCTTTGGTTTGCAGCCGCTTGTATCATCAACTTTTTTTAATTCTGCTAGTTAAAAGGATTTCAACAGAATGTATAGATCAACTATATACGGGATGATTGTAAAGTCCAAACTTGGTCTCCACCGCTCTCCTTCACATGATGGACTGAGTGGCATAGCAAGGTCTTAGCCTCGTGTCCGATGACAGATGTGGTACCTCAAGTGTGTGGAGCTTGAGAACCAGCCAGCGTGTGGTGAGGTTTCCAGTTTCGTTTGGGTCAGGGCAGTTCTCATCTACATATGGAACCCTCAGCTTAGCATGGGGATGCTACCATGCCAAATGACATGTTGCCGTGGATCAAGCTTGGCTGTTGACCTCAAGAAAACGTCCAGCAAGGGACGAAGCGTTGATATCCTGCTACGGGCCCGAGCCATGGTCGCTTGCTGTTGATGCTGCCAGAGATGCAGCTTTACCAGGTGCAGCTGCAATGCATGGGTGCGGTGGACTCTGTGATTGGGGGAATCAGGATGGAAATGAACACCCAATCCGTTCCCATGGGAATTCATATCCTACATTGGTAAGATGTCTAGTGTAGACCAGACCGTCTTTACCCTGAGTTTTAGCAGGGACCTAAGACTAATGCTGGGAAGTAGGATGCTGCATGTGTGGAAATATTACTGGTCATAGAGGGTGGGGGGTTCAGTTCTGTCAAAATGAGATAAAGTACTGCCATGCCGTTGAGCCGCTTCAAGGGGTGTGGCAGTGGACAGCAGAAAGGACGAAACTGCAAGAATGCTAGTTGGATGCCTCCTGACTCCTGTGAATCTGTGAGGTCCTTTGGTTTAAAGATCCGATCCTTTGGCTCTTGGAACAGCTTGTTTCGGTGCTATGCTGACTTAAGATTAATGTCTTCAGCATGTCATTTTTCTTGGGAACTTTGGATTTGGTCACGCTCAAAGATCCAGATGATATCTTCACACGAGGCATGCCACAGCTAAACTCAGCAACTTGCAGAGGGACTCCAGCAGCACATTGAACCTTGACCTTTCTATGGCCAGAGGTTAGGGTCTCGGCCGAACTGCTCCGCCCCCCCAAAACGCGAACATCGTACATTCTAGTGCAGATTCCTCCAAGCGATGACCGCGGCGGGCGGTTCAACGGGGCAGCTGGCCATGGCCCTGAAGCCAACGCCGAGGCGTCCTGTGATTCAAAGTATGTCTGGACAGCACGCAGGAGATGCTTGGCAGCATTTGTGTGCAGCCACTTTGTGAATGATGATCATGTATTTTTCCTCATGCAAGTTGAAGATGTTTACATTGCCATGCCTGATGCTCTATGCCATGCAGTTTCCACATGAGGCCTTTTACCATTGTCGCTACTGCTGCAGTTGGAAGGCCTCACGTGACTTCAGCTCTGAGCAACTAGTCTGGGCTGAAACGGCGGATGGCCGTGGTCGCGGCCGTGCAGCTCTACGCAGACCGGAGCCTGTTTGTCGTAGCTGCGCCAACTTTGCCATCACCCTGGAGTCCTCCACAACGGACTCGGAGGAGGAGAAGGAACGAAGCGTGGGCAGGGAAGTGCGATATGCAACATGTCCTTTATATTGAGCATTACAACATGTGATGTTTAAAATGCTGGCAGAAATCTTTCTTTTCTCAATGAACAGTCAACAAAGTAGAGTTCAACATGAGAATGGTAGGGTGCATGAGCATCCAAAAAGCTTTTCAGGATCAAAAAGTCTCTTTTAAGGATCAACAAAAATATTATTTCCATGTATGTCCTACCTCTCCTGGTCCTCCTGGCCCCGTTTCCTCTTATTCATCCTGCTACTCGCGGTCCCTGGTCCCCCGGTCTCCTTGCGGTTCCAGGAGGTCCTACATCCCCCTCCCGGTCCTCCCTTTTCATGTTGTTTTTGAAATCGCCAGCATCACAAAATTTGATAGTATACACAGTGTCTGTGAAGAATCTCTTTTTGATCCTCGCTTTGCTTTTTTTTTGTGTTTTGGGGATCCTAAACTAAAGCGCTCTTTTGATTCTGCAGCCGTGGTGCGCTGTCAGTTTGTACCATAAGTACCTTTTCCAGAACCTAAAGTCCTGCTCTTACCCGTTACCAAGGTATTGATCTTGACCTTTTGCGGTGAGTATGAGGGCATCCCTGAGTTCAATGAAGACATCTTGCGGTGCATCCTTTCCTTCCTGACAGTGCGAGTGGCATCAAGACTGCAGCTCCAGATGTTGGGGCCGTTGTCCACCCTGGTTTTTGCTGTGAATTTCGGAGCATGTTTTTGAACAAAAACACCCTTCACAACAGAAGTCTTCCCCCGCCAAACAATTCACACATCATCTAGTCAGCTCAACTCAGGGCACTGCTAGGCCGGCCTCATTTCTGCTGCTTTTACAACCATCTTTTGTTTGGGTCACTGTTGATATATTATGCAATCACATAGATGCAACGTAATCATGACAGTTGAGAGTTGATTCAGTGATGCCTTATGTACGTATTATATCTAAAGATATTATTAGCAGTCAGGATTTTCATAGTATCAGTGAGATGCATGAGCCTTGATGGCCCCCAAATCCCTAAGGCTCCCTTCGTCACCGACCTTGGTGACGACTATCGCTGTGTGGCCTGCCAGCGGGACTTTCGAACGGTGGAACAAGTGATGCAACACTTGCGCACCTCCAAGCGCCATGCGTCACTTGGCTGTTCACATTTGGGGGGGAGTGAGGAGTGAAGTGCCGTTGAACAACAACAACAACAACAACAACAACAACAACAACAACAAGAAGAAGCAGAAGAAGAAGAAGANCCACAACAAAAACCATGGCAGCCACAACACCCACGAATCATAAGAATCACAAGCGCAACAACCACAGTAATCATAAGAATAACGACGAGAATAGCGAGAACAATAACAGGGATGACAAGGAGGACGGCAACCAGGAGGAGGAGGAGAAGCAGAATGACAACGATCGCCTTAACCACAACAACAGTAGCACTAGTAACTAGTACCAGTGCTTCCAGAGCCTGATATGCTTCAGGCAATTTGTGCGGGAAGCGGTTGGTAGCACCAGCGGCTACATGGACACTCCATGGGTATGGTGAAACATACTGAAGATCCAGGTTGATTGGTTCACCGAAAAAAGGTGGGCATGAATACCGTCTACACCTGCGGTGAAGCTGAGCAGGAAAAAGTGTGAAAGGGTTTGTGGGTGTGGCGCGATGTCATTTCGTAGCAACCCAAGCCGCGGAATAATCAGCCGCAAACGAAAACCTCTTCAATACCACCACATTTCAGTAATAACAATATCCATAAACATCATTCGAGAGTGCTTCTTCACCATTTACTGTACTACAAGTACTAAATGAAATCAAAATCGAAACCCTTGTTCCAGTTGGCACAAGGTACCTTCTTTGTCCCTGAAAGTGCCTTCATTTCAGGAATTTGGAGGTTGGAGATTCGTGCTAAAAGAGTGACCATCCAGTGATGGCTACTAGCGGCTAACAACAGCTGAAACGAATGACAATCAGCAACCCATGGTTTGCATTCCACTCTATAAGTGATATTGCCCACTATCTTGCTGTCCTGGTGTGGATGAGGATGATTATACAATATGCTTCTAGCAGTGTATGGCATTGCTGAAGATGGTGAAGATAATGCTGGATGTGCCAATCTCTTCACATCTACAGGTGGACTTCACCACATCCCAGCCACGCTGGGGGCTGTTCGTTTCAAGGAGTGGCTGGGATGGGATGGACTCTGAATCCCGGAAATCTTCCAACTTCCAAGGTGTCACTGTCACAGGCGAATTCATTCAGTTTAGTCATCTTCTATGAAAACCATTTGTTTTGAAAGAGGATTTGTGGTTGGATATGTCTGGAAGCGGGGCAATTGCAATGTCCTAGCAATTAATAACCCCAAATTCACTGTGGCCATCATGGCTTGAAGCTGCCGGCAGCTTCTCCAAGAGACAGCTGCTTGGTCTAGGGTCCATTCAGTAGTCACAGTTGTTGTTTGATATTCCTTGGTTTGTTGGAGCACAAGTTCTGATTTCTTTGGGTGATGGAATCCTTGACAGGTATCATCAAGACAATTGCTTGTGAAGGGGTAAAGTAAACATTCTCCATGCAACTTACACCAACCCAAGCCAGCTTGATTGAATGGCGGCTGCGTCACATGGCTCGTGCTACGGTTCTTGCCCGACCTGCAGCGGACTTACGCCGCGTGGCCGGGGACTTGGAGAAGGCCGAGGGCAAGGGGGTGTATAAATTCATCCGATTCTTATGCATTCCATTTTGCAAATTGGCACCACAACATGCAGCTGTTGGATGAGCATGCTGGGTCAGGATGGCTTTTGCCTTTTTTCGCTGCCAGGTTCATTGCTTTTGTCATGACCATGGCATCCACATTTGCGCCGGTAGCCTCTTGACTCGAGCCGCTACTGTATGAGTGACCAAAATCGGTTGACATGGGTTGACCAGGTAACACGTGGGAGAGTATTGGTGCAAGGCTATTCCGAGGTTTGTACTTTGCGGGGTATCATATTAGGCCATACCTTTCTATTGCTTTTGGCCTTGCAGTGCACCTGCACACCGAAAGTTTCCCCATGCTAGCTCATTCCTTCTACCTACACTAGTGTCCTGTCCATTTGGGGGCTAGGCAACTTGCACCTTCCACATCAGATTTCTACCTTCAGGTCATAGTGGGCCTGTCCCGCCACACCACAAACATGACCCAATAGAGTATGGTTCAGTCGTAGCCCGCATTTTTGCAATGCTCTGAGGTATTTTCGATGAGCTCCTTAGCAAAAAGTCCTTGTTGAATCGCGTGCAGCGCTTCTTCTGTGCTGATGCCGAGCTTTTCCTGCTTTTCTATGCTGGTCATGGCCGGCCAGGGACAGGCTCGGGGAGGGGGTAGTAGTGAAGGAAGCGACGTTCGTACAATTCATTTTGACATGGGGAAGTTTGATGTCGGATCCTGCAGACATTCTTTAGGGCCAACACGATCATCTAGATCTGGTGGCGGTAGTGATGCCGTTGCGTTTGCACGAATGGCTGATATTGGCTGGCATCAGCGATTAAAACTTCAAGCGCCAACAAAGGAATCAAGGAATTTGGATGGGACAAATTCATTCCCATCTCGTTTGGTGGGAACACCATACAGGGATCCCAAAAAACTAAAACCGATCTTCAGGCGACTGGATCTTACAAGATGATGATGTATCTCTTGGAGCCACTTGGGCTGTGTGCTTGACACCATCACAGGCGCTTTGGGTCCACCTGGTTCGGTTTGCACAGCCCAGGACATCTTGCACCTTTGGGACAGGGATCGAGGAGTGGGACATTCTGCTGGTGCAATCTTGCTGATCATCAGCGATGCATGCTACAGCGGCGCATGGGCACCTTGGTATTCAACGATGCTGATGGAAACCTCACTGGCCAAGAATGGTAAATTCTGACTGATTTTGCGAATCACATAAGGCGTAGGGACTGCACCATCTATTGGGTGTTGGCTTGCAGAAGGGTTTGGTTGAAATGCTGATATGTATAAGAAGATATCTTTATTTTCACACATCACAAGCTTGTGTGATTCTCCACGTGCTTAGTACCATGGGTCGATAGTTTGCGGTCAAGCTGTTCAGGTGGCAGAAGCAGCAAGACTTGGATCTCCAAATGCCTCTTGATTGCAGCCGAAAAGGGGTAGCCTGATAGAAGACGACTCATCATCCCAGCGTCATGCTGTCCTGAAGGCTATCACGATTTTGCGCCTTCACAAGTCGAATGAATAACTTGCGACATAGTTGAACCATTGGTAAGGAACAACAATGTTTCCCACTTGCAGTCCACTTCCAGATGCAGCAATGTATAACTCCCACAAGATGAAGATATGAAGATGTTATTATCGATAACTTGCTGCCTAGATGGAATGCGTCAAGCCAAGGTTGTAGTACAGGCTTCCTGCGCACCCATGGAGAGAGCCTTGGAAGCTCGGCAGCACGACAGGCTGAGTGTCATCAAATATCCGGCTTATCACTTGATAGACCTACAATATAACTTTTAAACAAAAAAAACACTTTGACTTGATAATGGTTATGAATATAAGTATGAATATGAATAGATATCATGTAACATGGTATGATATGATATGATCCGATCTGATATGATATGATAGATCATGTTTGGCAACTATCAAAAAACACTTGAAATGTGTATATGTATGTTTATAGTATACATTTATAATTTCAAATGATACGCTCCATTTTGAGGAAGTGATATATACCTTCACCAAGCGGCACAGGATGGTGTCTTCATCTCCCTGTGGCTCTTGGTTCAACGGCTGGAGGTCCAGACAGCCTACGCCCTAAAGCACTTGGAATCGCTGGATCGTGTCCCGGATGTCATGTGGACATGTGGGGAATATGCTAAACACCACATGATTGCCTTGAGGGAGCCTTCGCAGCTTGCGCATAGGTTTAAAGTTAAAAGGCATGACACAACATATACTGTAGATTTGTCATGGCAAAGCAGGTATACAGATTTTTTTAGGTCTGTTCGCAAGTCACGCCATCCTTTTTGAAGCGTCTAACCAAACCCTCTGGACTGGTACAGTATTTCCCTGGCACAGCTGCCTCCAAGGTCATCCCTGCGTCTATTTTGCTTCAGCCTCTAGACTATATAGATTGCAGAAAGAAGTCTTTATCCTCTTGTGATATGTGTAGTTCTTTTGCATAGATGACATCCGAAAGTGCACATTTGGCAAGGTTCGTGTTTTGGAAGTCAGAATGTTGAAGGACAACCATCATCCATGAAATAGCTAGCAGCTAGAATATGAGATATATAGAGACTTTACACGTCCTCATGATCCAAATGGGTTTGGATAGACAGATTGCAGGTGGTTTGGGGCTTTTAGAGTTTGGCTATCATCTAGTTCCGAAATCGCCGAGTGACAATGGCAAATCCATAGAGGTTGTGATATTGCAATGCAAAGCCTTTGAGTAGTGGGTCAGACCCAATTTTTGCTCCGAAGGTGGTAACAGCAGTTTACTCAAACTTACCCATACTGGAAAGAACCTACAGACCATCGCTGTGAATTAGCTGTCGGTGGGCAATCGGCCCTTCGAAGCTAAGGAGCTGGACAGTCGGAATTTACCAGGCCTTGGGGGAGGTCCACCACCCGTGTTGCTGCATTTGTGGCTCGGTGGAGCATCTGGATGGGAAGCGATGGATGGTTAGGAGGTTGAAGAAATGTTGCATCAACCTAAAGGTTGGATCCGCAATCTCCTTTCATCTCATGTGGCGTGTCCCAGGGAAAGCTATGACCACCCAGAGAAAGCATCGCAAGTGAGAAGCAGATCAAGTGGCCCAAGGCAGGGAGACAGGGAGAGCAATTTGAAGAATTCCTCATAGGCAGAGATGCTGCCATTGCACTGTAGAACGAGAGCTTGATGCAATGTGTGGTGAAACAAAACAAACATCATAAAGTAGTTTATAAGTACTTATCTTATATAAAGTTACAATCATTGACAATCCGTAGTATCAATATCATTAGCTTCTTGTCTCCCTTCAATTTGTCCAGAAATCCCCCAAGGGTTGATACTTTTTCATCGATGCCCAGGATGACGACCCCACAGCTCCACTTTGCTCAACTGGATCACCATCGTGCCGTCCGCTGCCGCGCGCGGCGACGGGCCTCGCAACGAGCTCGAGGTCATGGTTGGCTGATTGAGTTGGTAGCGGGGGATGGTCATGGAGGTCGACAGTGCAACGTATTGTAACCCAAACCATCCGGAATGTCATGGCACAGGAAGCACAGTTTTGATAAGACATGTTCCAGGGTATCAGTTGCAGCTTCTGTATGGCACAACGTCACAGAATGACTTTAGTTGGCTTGATGTACACCGTACTGAATCTTGCTGATCTCTTGTTCACCTTAGGAGGTTCTCAGCCGTTGGGGCCATATCGAGGACAAGGTGAACACCAAGATATGGTGCTGCTGGTAGAATCCCAGCATGAGCAAAGCATATTTTCCTTTGTATATTCAGAAGTTTGCCATACACATCACCTGGTCCAGCTTAACAGCCCACTTGGAAAGCCAGGAGATGACTACATAGGACGATCAGTTTGAATCAATGAATCAATTTGTTGCATGACATCGTTGTTTGGTGTTTGATTTTTTTGTTCCTCCTGACTCCCCCCTTGTGGGCTCTAAAGTAAGGAGCAGCTGGCGCAAAGCGAATCTTCAGAAGAATTGCTGACTCTCTTGGATGCTGCCTGTGTGGCCGCAGCTGATGATGAGCTCCGCAGAGTGCTAAGTGACTTGAAGCTCCAGGAAACGCTAGGCGTCATTCTTTTGCAAGCTGCCCCCTCTCAAGACATCCAGGTGGCACAGGCTGCGCTGTGTACTTTGTGGAACCTTTGTGGATGTGGTGACCGTGTGATATTGGCATCTTTAGCCAGTGGCTGTGTGCCATTTGCCTTGAAAGATGTGGCTCACCTCACACCTGAGTGGTGTGCTCGTGTGGCCTGGCTGATGGCTGAGGAACCTGACTGTTGTGAGGCCTTGAGAGCTTGTGATTTAGCAGGTGCCTTGCGATCACATAGAACTGGGGCGGAGATGGTTTCCCGCTGGGTGCAGCGTGCCTTGGGGAGGCTTGAGGCCAAGGGCAGCGACAAAAAGTGCGAGTTGTGCAAGAGGGGATGCGGTCGTGAACCTTCAACCCCAAGGGTTTTTCTCACATCTTCCGTTCAAATGCATGCACATGTGATGAAGTTGTTTGCACCTCTAGGAATGCTGAAGCGCCACCTACACGCTGCACGCTGGATCTTGCTGTAGTAGAAAAAAATCAAGTGCCTGTCAGTTTCCAAATCTCTTTCTCTGAATGCAGAGATTCATGTGTCATTGAAGTGTGAGCAAAGGCATCATCAAAACTGCATCGGATGGTAATCAGGCAAGCGGACACTGCTTTAAATTGTTGCGTTTTTGTGATGGGAATGTTTTGCCATCTCGCGAAGCCACAGATCGTAGCATGGACAGCAAAAGGGGCGTGGCAGGTTGATAATTTTTCTTTTAAAGGGGCCATGTACCAAATAGATCCGAAGTGCTGGGATCAACGTACACTTAGGACTGCTGAAATCACACCTCGAGATACCTTGAGCTTCAACTCATCACCCTTCACCCTTCATACAAATCTGTTATTTGGCCTAGTGTCATCTAAGTATTTCTATGCAAGTTTGGAGCATCTACGACCAAGCTTTTAGTGACACTGATGACCTCATGTGCCTCTTCCCTGAGCAGCCTTACAGCATTCACATACAATGGTCAAACTGTGATTCCTGCCTTCCTAGATTTGCAGATTCCCTTTCGCCACTTTAGTCATCTCTTGTCACCCAAAAATGCCAACGGGCGTTTCGTTCCTTGCTCACCCGGTGATGCTTATCAATGGTGCCGCGTCAAAGAAGGACTGCTTCAGGGAGACTGAACCGTCTTGCATCAGCCATGCGTGGGCACGGACTATATACTGTAGTGAAAATAGGCAGTATTAGCAGTTGTCTGCTATCCTCGTTAAGTCTTGAAATTCGAACTTGCGTGGTGTGTTATCTAAACCTCACTTAGCAGTCAGATGGGCGGCGCTATGTACGGCTCCCCAGGAACTGTGCTTGGTGGCGCCGCCAGGTGAAGATCCATCTGTAGAAGCCTGTGAGGAGCTCGTCGTGGGCCTGTATGCAGAGGGAGCATGAGGGAACTGAAGGAATGAAATACGTAAAGATGGACAATCCTTCAAACAAATTTCCATATGCATTGCATACGCCGGGACAGCTGCATACACTCAGCATACTATCACAAAGCTTGAAGCTTATGATGTGAACAATAGGCTCACTTTACCTCACTTGATCTCATCACCTTCACCTTAGACAGGCCCTGCTTGCCTGCTTGGCCAGGATGCAGTGCGTGTGGGTGACGGCAGGGAGATTTGGCGCTTGGCACCTGGTGGCCTGACTTCTTTGGACGGGCGTTGCCTGACAGCTAGCAGCACTGGCAGCCGACTGAGCCCATGTGATGCAGTGTCTTCCCAGGCTGATGTGGATGGGGTGGCCTACTGCAGCGAGGAAGTTGAGCTAGAGTCCCGCAGAAAGGGAAAGGGCATCTGACTAATCTAAGCTGAAGGATCAAGCAACCAATTGAAGCATCAAGTAATCAAGTGTGATGCCTGGGAGGCTTGGCAGTTGCTGGGAACAAACCAGTTGCAGCTAAACCAGATGGGTGATGGCGCAATGGAAGGCCAGCTACATCCAGCAGCAAATCCATTAAGGTCCTAAAACGATATGCGGTTGCTGTTCCCACCAAGTGCGGCTGGCTTTCACAGACATGTTGTTTTTGATTCTGTCCGCAACTTCACGAAGTTGTCTTTGCCTTTCTGCCCACAGGCGACCAATGTTTGACCATCTCTGCTGCACCATCGGTGGATGTGGCGCTGGGACAAAGTGCCCATGCCACTTCCAATGTCGATGCCTTTCACACAGCAACTCAAGCTGTAGATGGCAACTCCTCTAGCTACTGGGCGGCGGATCCGGCAGATGAGGAGAAGACCTTCTGGATCTCTTTCCCACCCAGCAGGTTGTTGGGGTGGGAGTGGGAGTGGCTGGGTGTTTGGTAGGAATCGGTACAGCTTCCTTCGGATCTGGTCGGATCTCCCTGCAGGTTAAAGACACTGGACATCGACTGGGAATATCCTCCAGACTCATTTCAACTGGAGTTGACGAATGATGGCCTTCACTGGCACTCTGCTTACTCTGTCAGCAGTGGCTCGATGAAAATATATGGGGAGGGGCTGAGAAGCTGAGAACTTTGACTTGATTTTTAACTTGACATGCGAAGGTTTGCTATTGGCATATGCAAGTCAAAGATAAAAAAAGGAAATGTTGACCATACATGCAGCTGCAGATAGATGATTAGCTGGTTGAATCTTAAGTCGCTCATCCTTCTGACTTCTCATTGCATGACTGCATTAAATTGGCACTCACATGGAGTTGTTTGGCTCTCCTTACTTCTCCGCACCCGACACTAACAACTAAGGCAACGCGTTGCAAGCCACGCGTTCACGGATCCCATTGAAAGGCCAAGAAGCGATTGGCATGAGACTTCAGGTGAACGGGTCTGACAAGCTGGTTTCTCGAACTGCAAATCCTCTTCAGCATCTTCTAAGTCAAGAGGTCACCAGTAAAGGATTGTAGAACTGAAAATCATGACCTAGGACCCAAGAATCCTGAGAGCAACTGTTGTTGTTGTTGTTGCTCTCCCTCTCTATCTCTCCCTCTTTCTCTTTATGTATGAACTCATTTTCAGTCATTTCAGATGACCATTGCAGACACATCGATTGATGCTTTGCATGTAGAGCCGAGGTTGGAATTCGAAACCTGAAACTCTTTTCGTTGAACAACTTGCCCAGCCTAGAGCAACTTGGCATCAGATTGGGATGATGCAAAGTGTCAACATTTCGTTGGAAAACCGAACCCTCCTTTCAAAACTGCAAGGGTTTCAGATGAGGACACAGCTCGCCAATCTGATTTTGCAGCTTCATTTTTCATAATATAGTATTTTTTTGGCATCAAGGCGTAGTGGGCGTAGTTGTATTGTGTGGCCAGGGGAGTTGACCTCAACATTATCGGGCAACTGTTTACCCCCAAATCAGGGGACATTTGGTTAGTCAGCCCAGCTAGGCCATGCGCGACTCCAAAGATGGCTAGGGACAAGTGGTTCCTCAGCAGTGTGACGGAGTTCGACCCAACACAGCGCTTGCGGAATGCTGAATATCAGCTGAGTCAGCTGCCAGTGATGCTGGTCTCAACATTTTTGGAAGCCATGTTGCTGAAAGTAGCAGGTCAAAGTGTGTATGGTATACATCTGTATACCCCTGGTCCAAGTCATGTCCTGTTGTCCTTTTTCCTTGGCCTTGCTCAAGGAACAAGCAAATTGATGAGAGCTGGGTGGTCGAGCGACCGCAGCGAAGATCCCCAGTGTCTTGGAGAAATGGAGCTAACAGATGCTAACAGCTTCCACGGTCGAAAGAACAGAAGTGGCAGGTCCAATCATCGTGACCTCAGAATCCCTTTCGACGATCAACGATATTTTTCACTTCCCAACGCCAATGCGAGTTGTTGACTGAGGTGGTGTCCTTCTTGGAATCTTTATCACGTGAAGAACTGAACCTTGGCCTGATGTTTGCGCTGCAGTGAGAACATCACAGTTTTTTTTTAAACGTAGAGCACAAAGAGGACCTACTTGCCCAGAATATAGTCGAAAGCTGCGCTCACATTCCGTCAATCAAAACTACAAACTCGCGTACCAAAACGAATTGATTAAAAAACCAGTCACATTGGAGCATGAGCCAGTAGTGATGGCTGAGAGAGCGGCAGAGAGGGAGAGAGAGAGAGAACCGTGTCTGTGAGTTTGTTGTCGTCTGATCCAAAAAGACAGAGCCAACTTAATCAGATTGCCAGTATAGATATACTACACATACATGCGCCTTATTCATTCGCCTCTATCCATGTGCTTCTAGATGTACATCGTATGCCTATTTGTTTGTCTAATGTCTTTCTTTGCCACACCCTATTTGGAGGAAATATGGGAATCCTGGCCCCATTCCATTGGCGGGAAAGCATCCCACATTGCATTGCCCCGCAAACGATCACAGTAACTTATCGCATATAATGGAAACTGCTCTTTGATGAGTAGAAGGTACAACCCTCAAGAATCCAGCAGTGTCTTAGAAAGGGATTAGGCCTGAAATCCGTATCTGAGGATAGAATTGGAACCTATATAAAGAATCCCAGATTTGGATTACGTTTGGATCACCAACATTTTGAGACCCCATCTGGAAACACTGGAAAAGGGACACATAGGAAAGCACGCTTGATGATTCCCTAAAAATCCCATCCTCGCTCGATCCTTATGGAACATACAAGTGCTGCATCCTGATCCGTTCCTTCCTCACGAACACACGAAGATAAACGTACAAACTACATGCTTCCATATTCAGATGAAGACTGAAGATCACTCATGGCCCCTTCTCAGACTTTTCTCAAGGAAACCTTTGACACAATGGCGGCAGCAGCATCGACGGACCTTGGATGGCTTCTTATGTGCCGCAGCCTTTGTCCAGGACGGTCACATCTACACGAACTGTGACTTGGCCGAAAGTTTGACTTGCGACGGGGTATTGTTGAGTTCAATCATGATGGGCTTGGTATCTGTGCAGGAACAAAAGTGTATCCACATGCAAAATGCTAGTGGACAATAGCCATTGGGGTTCCAAAACTCAACAGCCTCCGATCCGACAGCCTGTTCAAACCTGCTGTAGGCATTGATGCGCCAACGCCTGCAGGAGTTTCTTGGCTGAGCTTCTGCCATGGTTTGCCATGTGAGTCGAATGGAGAGGTATGTGCACCTCCAAGTGAAAGACAAGTCGACAAGTCTTGTCCATGTTTCAAGGGTCGGTTCACCAAGCTATCATCATCATCATCATCATCATCATCATCATCATTTTATTTTTTGTGAAGGGTTGATCGCCCTCCGGGACTCAGGACTCGGGACGTGAATGGTGTTACGTCGATCCGCAACTGCAAGGGACGCCTTCCTGGGGATACTGTGCACCAGTGGTGGACTACGATGTCACTGATCCTGCAACCATTGTCCGGCCAAATTGTGGTGACCAGTTAACGCACCGTAGTTTGTATCGCACAGGCTAGCAATCTGTTAGGTATTGATTCTTACCGGTTTCAAGAGTCAGGCTGTGAGCTAATCAACCAAAGCCGCTTTTTGTTTGTTGATTCTACTCAATTGTAATGAACATGGGGAACCTGTGGAAAACAATCGAAGGCATCTAAATGCGAGATGGGTGAAGACCACGGTGAAGAGTTGATTATCTATGTAGTATGTATTCAAGGCAAATCAACGATCAGCTCTGCCTTGGAGCTTCACTGTAGAAAGTGACCTCGCAGCTTCAAGAGATTGCACTTTGAATCGAGGTTTTGCGGCGAGCTGCAACTGCTTGAGGATGAAAAAGTCTGCGCCGCTGTCTCCTTACGTCGAGCTGCAGAGGTTTCAGGGTTGGACATGTTGGACCTTTAATCTTGTGAGGTTGGAGGATTTCTGCCGCTGGTGGCTACGACCAAGCAAAGGTGGCACTTCCGGTGTGCTTTTTTGGTTTTGCTAGATATTATCACTCCTACACCCAAGTCGGCCTGCCTGCGCACGCAACAAATGATATACAAATGATTACTGTATATAAACATTTGCATTCTCCACGGGACTTGTGCCGTACATCCGCAGGGTTGCATTTGTGCTTTATGCGAACGTATACTCATCTAGAACCAGTGGTTTTTCAGTTGTGTAGCAATGCTTTGCTACTATAATAGACGCGTACATGGCCAGGTCGAGATGCAATCACTTTGCAGGAAGAGATTTGGCCTGCTTTGGAAGAGGTGCACCCCCCCGACCAACGTGGCACCAGCCATTGGAGCCCAGGATGAGATGTATTTCGATCTGGGGGCTTGAAGTTTGAAGGACATGGAGATCGGAAGCGGTGCACGGGATGGCCAGACAGCCTTGACATCAACTGTTCATGATCAGGATGATGCCGTAAAAATTGCTTATGATGAGTCATGATGCTGATTCTGAATGATTCTGATATATTCTGCTCAATCATACTGATAGAGCCAGCCCGGCGGCCATTCTGTTGCTCAAGCCCGAGAGGGTCAATGGGACCAATGCATGAGGCGTAGAGTGGCATTTGTTCAGGTGCTGAGGAGGTGAACCATGCAGTAGTATAGCAAAACCTTTGGCACAACCACCCTGACACACCCCACACATCATCAAACTATACCGACTACAACATGATTTCACCTGAATATCTCATCAAACCTCTCCTATCTTCAAAGTTTTCAAGAGCTATAATAAATCAGCCGTTGCCAAGCTGATGGATCGATGCATCTCGATTCTGCAATGGCCGTGCTGCATCCTGTGATGACGATTGGACCAAGGTGAGTTGCCGAGTGCAGCTTCCCGCCATGTTGGGCCGCTCACTCACAGGGCGCCGGTCCCTGCCCGTGCTGAAAGGACGGGGCATTGATGCTGCTCCGGAGTCCTCGAGAGAAGCGCTACCACAAGGAGCTCAACATGTTTCAGTAATTTTCAGTAGAGAGTCGAGTATGTTGAGAGAACGATGTCACTTCTACTCCCACTCAGCTTCAGTTTGCCTTGAGTGTCTTACCAGCCTAGGCCTAGGGTATAGGTCCTTTAAGAGTCTCGTCCCACAAATATGACCCCTTTGACCCCGGCTGAAAATCTGAAATTTTTGGAGGTTGGATTCGAGTCGAGTCTCGTTCCAAACCGGGCACCTTTTACTATGCCCATCCTGCCACCAAGCGAACACAAATGGAGCGCCCCGTGGATCCTCGGCGCACTGCTGCCACGCCAGCGGCACCGGCACCAGCACCACCAAAGAAGGTGGTCGTGGCCGAGCCGGTGGCGGTGGAGGTGGAGGATGTGGAAACGGCCGAAGAGAAGCGACAGCGTGAAGAAGCGCGGAGAGCTGAAGAGAAAGCCAGAGAAGAAGAGGAAGAGAACCTCGGCTGAGACAAAGGCAAGTTGTTACTTGTCAGGTGTTGAAGTGGTTTCAGACATGTGGTGGGTTTGTTAAGTGCATTGGCAGATTTAGCCGGGAAATCCACTTCCAATCCAATCATTTTGGAAATTTTACTTTAGATTTAGATCATTGATTCTTACATGGCTACCTTCGGCCCTGGTTCCATTTTGCCCTTATTTCCATAATCAGAGCCGTGCAGCCTGCTTCGAGATAAGGAGAGAACGGCAGGAAGTGTTGATGCGAGCGCGACAGCGTCGAGCTCAAGAACGTCAAGAGGAGGAGCGACGCAGAAAGGAAGAGGAAGAACAAGAAGAGGAGCTCTGCCTGCTGTGAAGTGATCCCAATTGATCCACATATATATAAATATACCATATGTATCCATATGTCATATATCCTATGACGGGCTTTGGAGTTGGCAATGTGGTCCAATGCGGGAACACAGCTCAGTAGAGCAATCTGCGGCGAAACAAGGCGGCTTTGTTAAACGCAATGATCAATCGACATGATATTGACATGCCCAGAAATTGGATCAAATTGGGAGAATTGAGCATTCTCCCACGGGACTATACTTGAGCCAAGTGGATAGATCCAAGCTGAGAATGTTTTATTCAGGAAGAGCGCTTGAAGTTGGCAGAGAAAAGAAGAGAAAAGAAGCTCAAGCAGGACCTTGATGCAGAGGGACAGGAATCCATAAATACTAGCATACTAGATCTAAAGAGCAACTGAACCTAGCAGGACATGACTGATTGAACCCGATTGATCTCTCACAGTTTTCCTGGGCTGGCAACCAGGAAGAGGAGAAGCGCAAGGTGGAATCTGAACGGTTAGAAAAAGAGGCCGAAGAGCAACGGCAACGAGAAATAGATGAGCTTGACAAAGCCTTGAATCAAGCCAGTGGGTCGGCTGTTGCTATGGGCAGACGCTTAAATGCGAGCAAACAGAAGTGGAAAGAGGAAGCCTCAGATGAGGAAGAGATCACACAGGAAGACTTGGAGAAATGGAAGGACAGTGACGGCGGAACGTGGAGGGAAGATTGTTTGTTGCTCGGAACCGTACTCGTACCACATCCCCTGAAGCCTACAGCAACTCGGCCAGGAAGATGAGGAGAGACATGAACGAGAAGAAGCTGAAGCCAAGCGGCGGAAAATTGAGGAAGAAGAGAAGAGATCCTTGTATGTCTGTGGTGGGCGTGAAGGTGAATCATCCTACCACTGAGTCCATGACATTCCAAAACCTACACTAGAGTAACCCTTGAGGGTGCATAGCATGCATGCAGCCTCCCATCGCGAATATCTCATATTTGTAGATCTATTGTGGATGTATTGTCTTCCCATGTTTTCCCATTTGCTGATTTGTAGACATTTCTTCATTTGTTGCATATTACGTTTATGCTTTGAAGAGTCCTCCGCAGCCTTCCATCGTCAGCTGTTGAGGAAAGCGGGACGCCGAGTTGGAAGAGCAACGGAAGAAGGCAGAGTTCGCAGCTGCCGTGGAACGTGCTCGGCGGATGAAGATCGATCCTTGGCCTCCAGATGGTCAGGTATGGAATAGGGACATTGACAGAATTAGAGGATTCTGGCATTCTGTGTATATAAAATGTTAAGGATACGGATCTCTTCTATTTGGTGAATTCTTGTTAATTGGTGGTTGCAGCTTCGATGCCTGATGCCAAGGAGACGGATCGCCAGAAGCAGGAGGAACTTCGGAGGAGCCGCGCATCCCCGTCCTCTTCTCCTGCAAGGTCAGCTGCACCATCCACGGAACCACAGTCGGTGCCGCTGCCGCACCCGGCCGTGCCGCACCCGGCCGTGCCGGTGCCAGTGTCACAACCTTTGCTGCCCGGGAAGCTGGAGATGCCGTCGATGAATGTCCCTTGACTCACTGGAGTACTGTAGGAATTTCATGCAAGTCCCATTCGAACGAGAAAATGCAAGGCATGACTTTTCATACTTTTATTTGCCGGTTTTTTGATCTCTGGTGGGGATATTCAGTGAATGACGTAGTGATGTACTATGATGTACTGCAATCTTAAGAATTGTTTACCAAAACTGGCAAAACCAAAGCATTTGCAGATACATCCTGTAAGTCAGCCTCTAGGAATGCTGAGGCGTTCCAGCAAGGCTTCATGCCACAGCCAAAGCCTGTTGTGGTGCCTCCACCGCCACCACCGCCGAAGCCGGCCCCAACACCTCCAACTTTGGCAAATCTTCTTAGTGGAGCTGTTGCTTTGCTCAAGTTGGATGCTTACTATGCAATCACAATATATCACAATGATGAAAGACATTATTGTGGTGTTATTGCGTGTGACAGGAACTTTCTTTAATTGTTTGATTATACTGATGCTGCGTAATCATTCAGATTATGTATAGGATTCATAAGATATCACTACATTCCATTGTTTGTATATTTGATTAAATATATGTATAAATAGATGCATACGGAGATACACATATTGAATATGTATGCATTCAATCTACATACATTTTGTATCAATGTATATATACATACCTTTTTTGCTTTCCGCAAGATAGCTCACAGATCAACGTGCACAATTGGAATTCTATTCCGGCAATGTAAATCAAATATCATTTAAACGAACGCTTGAAAAAAAGCTTGATCTTGAGGTTGCGAAGCCCGACTTTGGCTCGTTATTGAAGGCACCTCATGATGTACAAACTGGAAATGCCGGCAACGGTGTCATTGATACAGGTCCTCAAATTGGAACAATCCTGTGGTACAACGGTCGCCGAAAATCTGGGGTCTTACTGGCGGACCGAGATCACAGCCAACTCCGATGCTAGGCGCATCAACGTGTTGCTAAGGGGAGCACCACGATTTTTCACATCACTCACCTGTGACGTAAATATGAATGTGGATGGATCTCAAGTGCGTTTGTTATTTCACTACTAAATAGCTGCTCTTCCCATGCTCTTCGATGTCCAGAGAGCCATCGCTGCTTCCTGAGAACGGTTTCCAGCCAAGGAATCAGTGGCCTATCTGTGAACACTGGAAATTTGGCGCCGCCCGTGCCTGCCGGGCTAATGCATGGCACTCGCGTCAGAAACTTGGCGGCACTGAGCGATAGGAACGTGGGGGAGTGGTGAGTTTGCTTTTTGTTCTGAGCTTCTTTGAATACTTTGTTGAGTCTTTGTTCGGAGCTTCTGCCCAACTACAGAGCTCAGTAGAGCTTTAGAATCAAATTGGTGCAGTAGCTTTGAAGCATTTCTGAGCTGCGAGCAGTTTGGCAACATGTCAGATGAAGCAGCAAGGCCATTTTGGTGGATGTATGACACGCGGCATGCACAGGGTGAGACCGCTGCCAGGTTACATTGTGGACAACGCATCTGAGAATGGCATCCCGCCTACGTTTCTTGCTTCTGCTTTAGTCATGGAGTCATGCCCTTGGAGCTGCATTTGTTTGCTCATTCTTTCAAGTCCACATGGGCTCCGTAACTTTCCTGTCAGCGTACCAGCTAGCAAGAAAATATTGTGAGGTGACGTGCTGCATTAGGTTAGGTGGCCATTCAACAAGATGTGCGTTCCTGATGTCCACACACGGACAATGAGTAGCACCCATAGTGTTTTTTTTGTCTATCCTTGGTCCTCACCAAATGACAGCATCACAAGGAGCTGTGTGAACGTCCGTCCACTGCCTGGGCAATCTGGTCTGAGTTGCGGTGGAGATAGTCAAACAGGGCCACGCCTGGCCAATGAAGATCGTACCATTGCAACAGATCTGCAGGACTATGGAAGTGCTCATGCTTGGGGAAGGCTTCTAGGGGGTTGTCATTTGTAGCAGGCAAAAAATATTCGGCTTTTATTTGCAACAATTGCCACAGCCAAGGAGTGGGAACTAATTGAACTCTGACCGTTGGTTATTTGAATTCTGATGCAGGAGAGTTTGGGCCACATGGTGGGCATTTTTGATGGCCACCGTGGCACCTTTTGTGCTGACTATTTGGCCCAAGAGGTGCCCAAGATGATCGTGCAAGGCTGGAAGCTTTCAAAGGAAGCCAGAAATGGACAGCAGACTTCACTTTCTGATACTTTCACAAGAATTCACATTATTTCCTTGACTTTTCTTGTTCCTTTTTGGTGACTTGTTGATCTTCATGGCAAAGTGTTTCAAGTAGGTCAACTTGTGCAGACTTGTCTATTTGGTCAAATGCCCTGTATTGTAACGTTGACGCGAGCGCAAAGGCGTTCGAGATGCTTTCTTCCAGCGCCTGGGACCCTCCGCGATGGATGCCTTGAGTGTTTTTGAAGAGGTCGAATTGATCAAATCCGGCATTGCGGCAGGTGCCAGCATAGGATGGAGGATGAGAGTCTAGAGGTCTAGGATGAACTGGATCAAAGATGATCAAACTATATACCAAGGATCCTTGGAAACACTGTTAGCTTTGGGCTCCCACATGGGAAGCCACCCATGATTGATTTCTAGATTCATTCCAGTTCTAGCTTGAACCAGTTGGTCCCTTTCTTGGAGGCCTCGAAGCAACGGATCAAAACTTTCTGCGCCTTGCACAGCAATATGGCTTCAAAGATGGGGCCTCAGCCATCATTGCCGTGGTGATGCCCCTCGGCGGACAGAACTTGAAGTGTCAGGCTTTGAAGTGGTAGAGTTGATTCTGAAGTCGGTATTAGCTATATGTATATACTATACTCTTGCAACTTTCGTGCAAATTTTACGGGTGTACCATGTTGTATTGAGAGTGCGAACATTTCATGATATGATAGATATAGCGTAATGTATCTACCATATCTCAGAAAGGTTGGCAGAAAGCTATCCCAGCAGGTCCTGAAAGATATTTGCTGAAGTCTGGCAACGATTTGTTCCCACGATGCTCAGGCATGGGTTTCAGACTTCAAGTGCAAGTGCCACTGTGCCCACAGCACCAGGAGGCTGGAATCATCGCATTTGTAGGGGGACGAAGCCATGTCGTGTTACAGACACCAGCTCAAACGTTTGATGGTGATTGTCCGATGCTGGTAATGATGACCACATCTCCAGTAATGAAGGTTGTCACAAAAAGTCAAAAAGATACCTCCAAACTCCTGTGAATCAAATGCAAATACACCACTATATGCCACCTTCACATTCCCTGTGCCAATGCTGGAAAAGAGGAAGACTGGAAGTCCTTTTCTACCATCAAGCAGGTGAAATATGATACGTTTGATCAGTTCACGGGCAACGCATGACGAAGACGGCCTTTATCTACATACTGTTGATGGCATAGATGGTCCGAGGATGTTTGAGACTCCCGTTGTGCTAGCAGGACAAGCCAAGCTCTTTGCTGCATGGTCTGGCACAGGGCATGCTTTGCTGCTACGTGGGCGTCAGGTCATTCGTTGCAGTGAGGAGATTCAGATTGTGTCTATGTCACAGTGTTAACTGTTGCAAAGTTGAAACCCTTGTGTAGATAGGCCAGGGCCAAAAGTTGAAAAAGCAATTGGAACATCCAAGATCATCCAAGCAAAATATCAGCCCCTTGGCGGTTTAGTATATACATACCTGTGCAGCAGGACCATGTATGCAATCGAGAAGAGGAAAGGAGGCGTTTGTCCAATTCAGGCTGTCAGCTGGTTCAGGACCATTGGATTGCGGCATTGTATTTTGGGTGTTGGATGTTGGGGAAACGGAAGAGATGAGCCCCTTCAAACTTGAAAGGAGAAACATTGAATTTACAAACCACCAATTTTTGGGTTCCATGTTAGTTTGGGGGTGTAGTGGCAAACCAGAAAGCTGGCCACTGAGAAGTCACAAGGACCTCCGTGGTATTTGGTGGATGGGTCGGCCTGGAAATGCTGAACTCACTTGGGCTCGTCAGCAATGTTACGAAGACGTGGACACTCGGAATCACAATTTGCTTTTTGCCAATAGCAAAAAAACATCATTCATCATTCATCACTCTCATTCATCCTTTTATTGTCATTCAATATGAATCACCATTGATCCAAATAATGTGCAAGTATAAACTGTATTATCCTGTATATATACGTATATGTATAAATTACATCATTCTGCATGGATGGCGATGCATGGATGACGATGACTGATAATTCACTTTCATCACGTGCCAAGGCTGGGCCCAAATCCTTCCTAGCGGCATCCAGGGGCTTTGGGGACTCTTGACTGCGACAGCTGTGGCTGCGAATCACCTGGAAATAGAATGAATTTGGTCAGTTTACACAATTTTTACAAGGCATGGACTTGGACCATCTGGATTTTCGAATCACTTGTCCCAAAATTCATGGGACAATTCTTCATAGTGGTGGCTTCAAAATGTGTGTTGGGATTGTCATTCGTATGTACGGAAAAGAATCCATTCATTCGAGCACTAAAAACCAGTAGTGTTCTGCATGTGTCGTGATGTTGGCCACCTTTTTAAGCCAAGGATCTCCTTCTCAAGGGACCTCCATACCCCGCCACTGGACTGCAGGTAGTACCACGCAACGATGCTGAGTGTAGTTGAGCTTGGCTACCAAGGTACTGTCTGCAAATCCGGAAGTCCAGGCACAGTAAAACCCTGGGAGAAGAAAGTGGCACAAGAGGTACGAATGAAAAGAGCAACAGGAAGCATGATGCATGCAAACAGCTCGAGTTCGGCAATGCCTATGTCTACTGTCTGTAAGATGTAAGCAAAGATCATAGAATTTCTGTTGCTGCCCATCCAGAAATCTAACAGAATCTAAATTAGAAGTGACCGTCTAATTGGAACTGGGCTGGTGCCAACGCTGCCAATGCTTCTATTGTTGGCATTTCTTCTGGCTAGCCAGAGGCTAGCAGTTCTTTCTTTTGATTGGCCTGAAGGTCATCGATCTTTGCCCGGAGGATTGGGCCATCGTCATTGCAACGCGTGGCGTGTTTACTGTGCCTTGGCGGGCAATGGTGGAAGGAAGCCTTTGAGGTTCAGGATTCGATGCCAAAAATCATCATCCCAAGGTTCTCAGCGATCAGGATGTGGCCAACGCCTGCTGGGTAGCTTGGCAATGTTAAGTGCCGAGGATTCACAATGCCAAGTTAACTGTGTGAACCTTGCCATTCAGAAAGCGTTATCAGGACACGATGGCACAGAATGGTGCAGGACCACAAGAGGCAGCCCAGGTGGTTACGCAACGAGCTTTGCAGTTGCTTGTCCCCGATAAGACTCCTGGGCCTTGGGTCCTGGGTCCTGGGTATCATCCGAAGTCGACATTCTGGGCAGTTTGTATGGCACTCCTATTCCCTCCGGCCAAAGCGATGGAGTCTGTTCCACTGCACTGTAGGTTGGGGGCTAAAACGAACCTTACCTGCATCGTGATGAAGCCCTTTGGCCAGCAATTGGGAAGAATGTGGAAACTTCAGGCTACAATAAGCCAAGTCTAGCTTTTACAGCCTCAAATCACGCTTGACCATCTGTTTGTGTTATGACATCTCGTTTCCTTAACTTCGTCATCTCATTGAAGATCTAGGAGCAACAGGTCGACAGCCCAACTCATAGCTGTTTGAATCCTTCCCCAACCAGACAGATCCAGACAGACCCAGAAGCATCCCCTCAGCCACTTGAGGTTGGGATGGTCCAAGCCACCCTTGTAGCCAACATGGAGGTGAGAAATGACTGGGGACTTGGAGCAGGTGCATTGGATAGACTAAAAAGTTCTGAGAGTCGTTTCAATTGTCCTGGTAACCTGGTAGGGCACAGTAGAATTCAATCCTGCAGATGCTGCGATAGACTCGCCCAGCAGATGCTGAAGGTACAATGCTGAGATGCGACATCTTCTTCAAAACTTCCTCTGAAGTCCTGACATTGATCATCGATTGTCCATAAGCCGTAGGACATTGACTGGCTTTGTCCCAAAAATCGAGGTGATGGGTTATTTCCCATGGATGCGGCGAAAAAAGTGTTACAAGGTGTTGCACGAATCTACCAGGAAAGTCCGAAACTTGTAAAATCCCTTGAGACCCAAAAAGTGAGTGAAATTAGGGCACCGGGTACACAAAAATGGATGATTTCTTTCATATCCGATATGAAAGTGTGTTTCCAGAATTGTTTGAAACTTTTCTTCACAGCATCTTTATCCGGAACCAAACTGCTTTGACCTGCTCCTTGCTCAAGCTGCATCACTCGTGACCGCTCGAGGGGCATCTAAGCATTTTGTTCGAAAAAGATCTAAACCTTCGAATAGCTTGGATTGGCACATGGTGCATTTTCCATCCCAAATCTGCGACAACGGGCAGGCCCTGTGTTTTCGTTTCTTGCAAAGTATAAGTTCAAGTGCAGCATTCTGATGCATTCTGAAGGGTTTTCTGCATGAGGCCAGTTCCTCCCAGGTAGTCGGCTTCATGTCTAGATGTTGCAGCAGCCAAGCAGCCTCGCAGCATCAGCCATGGCTGACCTATCATGGAGCTTCCAGAACTTCCGAAGGCCTGAGGGCTCTGGGCCACCAGCTAGGTCTCCTTGGTGTAATGGGCAAAAGAATGCCAAAGACTAGAACGTATCACGATGACCGAGATAGCCTGCAACTACTCAGAGATACCAAGATGATTGCGGAGGTACGGTATTCAGTATGACTTCTTTTAGGATCTCTTAGGAGGGAATGTCTTTGGCTTCTTAGATGGATGTTTTGAGGGTTCCTATACAGTAACAAAAATTGGTCACAGGGAGAAAGCTGGGTTCCCTACCTGCAATGGCAGGACTTGGACCCCATCCACCTGGAAGGGGACCTTGAGCTGCGCTTGCGGCATGTCGCTGGTGGAAGCGGCTATGGTCAAAGTACCAGCAGTGGCAGCTGTGCAGCGGCTCAACTAGTCCAGCTGCCCAAGGAGTCGCAAACCTCGCAGAAGCAGCGGGAAAACATCATTTTCTTGATCTCTAGCAGCATTTTGATATTGATACATGGTATACATTCGACAAATATACATATACACATGCATACCGCATACTTTATTTCTTAAACAATCTATTGAAACTTATTCCAGATGCCATCGAGAGGACGGACCACATGCGCAGCAAAGCTTTGCAGCTGTGGCCAACCAGGCGACCGCTTGTTGGTTGAATGGTCGGATGGCAAGAAATTCCCTTGAGTGTATACGCCAGGCTTACAAGTCTGTGATGAAGATGTTGGAAAGCCCCAATTTGCCAGAAGCAAAACGTGTGCCTGGGCTTGTTTGGCATGAGGCTTTTCCAGATGAGCTGTTTCTAGATCTATATATGGATCATGATGATCATGGTGGGGCTGGTTGTTATGTACGATGCTTCCCACAACAAAGCCACACATGCATGATTCGATACGAAGTACTGGGGAGGCCCCCTTGCAACCGTAAAAGTTTCTGGCATGCTTTTCTGACCACTGGTTTTGGGGCCCTCATAAGGCGTTGCCTTGCGCAATTTTAGGCAACAATACGTTCACTCTCACCCATGGATATTTTGGTGAGGTGGATGTGGCAATGCGTCTCCATGCACTCTTCCTGTTTGTGGCCACCTGTGTATGCTGGGCTTGGCCGGACCCCGAGTTGGATCGCCTGGATGAGATGGTTACATGGCTCTTAAGCCCCGACTGTGGGCTGCATGATGTCGTCAAGGAGTGGCATGTGGATTGTAAGAAGCGCACTGGAAGAAACTTGAATTTCGGAGTGGGGTTGGGGTATCTTCGTGCAGTTTGCAGAAGTTGAACGATGCAAAAATTGAAGCAGGTGGAACTCCAAAACACATGAGAGATTGAACAAGAAAGACCAAAAAGAGAAAGTGAAGAGACGCAAACTACATATACCGAAGAAAAAGGCAAATCAATGCTCATCAATTTTCTTTGGTTTTCCAACGGTGTTTTGAGTTGCATATTTTGCGTGCTTCTTCGTTTTTTCTCTCATGTTGGTATATGTTTGATTTTCTTTTTCTTCACTCTCCATCTTTCTCTCAGTGTTTTGCTTTTCTCCATCTTCTGTCTTGTCGATTTGCAAGTTTTTGCCGGCATATCTGCCTTCCTGTTTTTTCTTCCACAGCTTTCTGTCCTTTGTTGCATTTGCTAAAGGTCACGTGTTTTTAGCTTAGCTCCACTTTCCAGCGGCATTTTGGAGCACCAAGACCATCATGGCCGAAGGGCGTTGCACGGGTATTGTAGCTACAAAATGAGGTTCACCACTGTCCAGTGACATTCACGGCAGGATCCATTTGTAGCCAGTTTTTCTTGAAATATCCAGCAGTAAATCTTGCTAGAATGAGTTCTGAGGTTGCTTCAGTCTCATAACTCATAAGTTGAGTGGCGATCGGTACGGTAAGCAGGCTAGTAGTAATTCCGCTTGATATCCTGCTACAAACTTAAAACATATGGTAGTACTTGGTAGTAGGTGTTCGTGCAATTTGTCGGCCCTTCTTTTGTCAGTTGTGGATGATGATGATGATGATGATGATGATGATGATGATGATGATGATGATGACGATGACGATGACGATGATGATGATGATGATGATGATGATGATGATGATAATGATGGTGATGATGTATGACAAGTATACAGATGTATTTACATATTTTTGTCCGATTCTGTTGAGTCCAGCAGATGCCAACTAAGGAGAGATGGCCCCAGATGGCCAGGTTAAACTCAAGGCAGTTGCTCGCTATAAGATTGGTGTATGGCATACATATAGATCCTATCTATTTTGAACTCCAGGCTATTGGCGACTCTTGTATGCCCTACGGGCTGATATTTTACCTTTCACACCTTTTTGCTTTTTCAATTTTTTTCAAGTTTTGGAATGGGTCATGCCGCATGCCCATCCATCATCTTGGAATGGTTCAATTTTTGCCAAGGCCTTCGATGCATTGCTGGAGATTGCAAAGCAGATGTCAGCTGCTGCGCTCCTCGATTGAATGGTTGATGCCTCACCCGAATCCTAGCGAGATCAAAACCTCATAGGCAAAGGGGTGGTTCCTTGATGGTACTATGATCTTCTATGATTTACTGTGTGTATATCTATAGTTATAAATATGTAAAAAAGTATATACATACATATCTATATATACATACATACATACATACATGCATGCATGCATACATACATACATACATACATACATACATACATACATACATACATACATACATACATACATACATACATACACGATTTAATCTACGTCTACACATTTTTTGTATGCCATGGTTCTCCAGCAGGTGAGCTTACTTCATGTGCTCTTGACCTTTTCCCCCAGCCATGGCCTATCCTTCATCACCTGAAGGATAGTGGAGCCACTGTTGGTACCAGATCCTATTTGCACTGCACCAGGTGCAGTTGGGAGATTTTAGACTTACCCCCACGTATTTTTGGTGGCCTAAACCTGTGAGCTGGCAGGCAATCCCGCCAAGTTGCAGGAGTTGTTCGCGAAGCCGGTGTTGAAAGAGGTGCATCACCCTTGCAAACCAACCTTACTGCCTTTAGAGAAATATGTAGCGGTTGTCTTAAGCTCTGACTGATGGCCCTTTGACACATGGAAAACAGATTGTATCCTGTATATATTTATTTATAGATAGATATGTGTGTGTGTAAAAATTACAATTGACATGGCATGCCAATGCATGTCATGGAGTGATTTTTTTTTTGGTTCGCTAACAGTTCTACTTGCCTGACATTGAATTGTAACCCTCAATAAGCTATGCTGTAGAAACCCGGCTGCATGCCGGAGGCAGATGTGCCGCATCAGATCTTCGGTCCATGGGCCCAAGTGCTGTTCAAAGGATGGGTGACCAGCAACAGATCAAGTTGTTGAGAGCCCTGTTTGAAATCATATCCTGGGATTATTGCCACATAATTCATTACATATAAGGTATATTAAGATATCATATGCTATGGTAGTATGCCGTATGAATCCTTGAATCCTAATGAAAACCTGCTGGGTTTTTCGTTGGATGGGCGCCATTTTTAGAAGTGCCGCAGCCTTGGCCCAAAGTTGATCCCAGATGGAGGCAATGCCGCCTTTGGTGGCTGTGGAGGATGCAGCTTGGCAGATATTGAACCATGATCCCAAGTCAGAGTTAGTGATTTGTAAGGAAATTTTGTTCGTCAAAGGAAGACTTAAATAGTACACAGTCCTCAAGTTTGCCATCTTAATTATGGATGTGATTCGGTGAGAAAAAGTCCTAATTCAAACCCACTGTTCCTCAAGACTACCAATCGCTTGAAGCATCTTGGATCATTATCATGTACTCTTCTTCTGTTCTACTGTTCAGCATGTTCAGCATCCATGTTCCACAAATCTTCGGTGAAACCACCGGGAATTCGCAGGCTCCTGACAATGCACCGTGGATCGATGAGCACTTGGAGTCTGAACCACTCCAGCGGTCTCGGAAGGGGTCCAAGACATCAGATCCCTTCCAAAAGCTCCTGGTCAACTACACTTTGCTTCAGTCCTACTCAGTTTACTTTTTGAATTGAAATGTTCTGTAGTTTTTGTAGTTGGATTTTAGTGTTGATTCTGTTTAATCTATTGTTAACCAAGCCCACACAAAGATGCACTCTACGATTGTTTGCTTCTTCTTCAAACAGCTCCGAAGGACCAGTTGCTCCAGCAACACGTGCGTGAAGTGAACAATGCACGGTACATGTCGACGCACTCGGCTGCAAGCAGTCTCGGCAGCAGCTCCGCCGACCGGTTGGGCAAGATCGACAAGCGGAAACTTGGCTGGAGAACACAGAGAGAACTACATACGATACAAGGCTCTTTTGTCAATAAGCGCTTGAAGGTCAGCTGTTTTTTTTGTGTTCCCACCCCCTGGCAAAGATTCTTCGTGACACAAGTGCCACGTTTCTTTGGAGATGCCCAAGCACGTTCAAGCATCTCCAACCACCAAAATTTCATTATTTAAAAGTTGGTGGTCTCTTTTTCGACAAAAAATTGACCGGCGCTTTTCAGGATATTGGCAAAGGGTGCATCAATGAGCAGTATGACCAAGAACGACAAACTGAAGCGGGGTGCTTCGAAAGTGTCCCAGGATGGTGGTGGGGTGGTGCGTAGGACTGCAATCCTCAATGCTTTCGGCAATAGTGAAGACCGTAAGGCCAAGAGAATCTCAGCAGCAAATTTTCACTGTGCCACGAGAAAGCGAAATTTCTGAGCATTTCGTGTCCTTAACAAATTAGTGGCTTTGGAGCTAGACATTTGTCACTTTGGGTTCAAAGGGATGATTATATGTCCAAATAGTTAAATTGATACCGGCAGGATGAAAGGAGATTTTTCGCCACACAAGTTATACAATTAGATTCTACCTTTGCCATGGCAGGCTCATTTCAAACCCGAGGACAGAAAGAACAGGAGAATCATGGTTGGCTCTACAACACGGATAACACTACGGCAGATGATGAGGACCAGGAAGATGAAGGACCCGTGACCCGTCTAGAAAGGTGGCAGCGCAGGCTTTTGTCCTGGAAGTATGAGATGCTGATTGCGACTTGGTGTTGGGAAGCTAGCATTTTCCTGGTGAAAGGTTGGCTAGTGGGTTGGCAGAGTTAGCTGTTAGCTGTTTAAATCTCTTGGGGCGCTTTGGTGAGCAGGGTGTTTTTTGGAATGCATGAAGCCGCTCATCTCCTTTTCACTGTGGTGACAAGAGCCTTGCAAGGCTCTTACATTAGCAGCGAATGTGCTTTGGATGGCCTTCGAATTGCAGGTTTCTGGCGGAAGGACTGGCTACGATGTGCAGGTTTATGCCCAGCAGATTTCCGAGGACCGTCAGGGTTGGAGGGTGGTGAAAGTACCGTGGAAAGCCACTGGTCCTTACGGCCGGAACAGGTAGCGGTACATACTGGTCTTGTATGGAACAAGATAGGGAGATACATGTTCTAGATGTCAGTCAGCTACTGTAGTGATGTAGAGTCACATAGAAGGTAGATGTTTATAGTTTATAGGTGTGTATTTGTTGGTGTAGATTTGAGTGAACCCTCAACCTCAACATTACTACTACATAGTGAAGAAAACCTGATAGAACTTTTGAAAACATTTTTTTGAACAACAACATACCGCACAAGTGAATACGTCAGTGGAGCGTCATACACGACTTGAGGAGAACTGGCCTGCTACAACTTGCTTATGACAGCCTGAAAAGTCTATGCTACAATTCTGGGGACTAAGATTGAGTAAGGGGTGCGTTTACCCAGTATTAGACGTTGCAGCATTAACTTCTCAGGCGCTGGATTTTATTTTTATTTTCAGTGTTTCTTGTGGAGAAACCGTCAGTTGTCATTGCTCCACAACGCGTCATAAGTAGCTACCATGCCAACAACCAATCACCCAAAAGGGCACCGTTATGTACAACAGCAGAACCGAGTTTGTGGGTGACATGCACTAGTTGGAAAATTAAGTTTGGCAGTCTGATATGACATGACATGATATATATATATATATAGTATGCTATGATATTATGAAGTGTATCCTAATGCTGTTTGTTGATATCACATGCGTTTTCGACTCCAATCGAAAGGTCCAGTGATTCCATGATTTTTTGTGACCAAATCCAAGGCAGTCGTGGCAGACGGCCTTCTTGATTGGAAGCTTGGAGAATGTGGGTGATGCACATGCACTACATGTGCAAAACCTGCACGTTTGTAAATACTACATTTATTTTCTGATAATACTTTCTTTCTCTCCATGATGTCGTATCATCTGTAAACAGTGATTTTGGTTACATCATTTGTTTACAGAAGTACACTTACAACTTGTTTCAGGATTTTGCAAGGCCCACTGAATCAACACTCCCGGTCTGCCGGCCAAACGTATACTCCACCAGGACTCTACCATTCCCTAATAGACGCAACCATTTTAGCACATGCCATTTGTTCAAGTATGCATATAGAGACTGTATTACTGCAACTGAATGCCGGTGCTTCATTTTGTTCCAGTCCTTGGCATTTCATGTTTCATCCACATGCCAGTTGGACAGATGACACAGAAAACGACTCCAGATATGTTATGACGAGGATATATGACGTATGTAGAGTGAAGTTTTGTAAATCAAGCTGTTCCCAACTTTAGCTGGAATCTGGGGCTCCAAGGAAATATGGTGTTCACTTTCTTTTTCTTCTTTGACGTGGTACTTCGTGTTAGCATCTTGAGATGGATCTTCTGGAAGGCGCTGCTGTAGTCTGAAACGAATTCAGATGCAAAGGTGCATTTTTTGAACTTGAAGATGCCGCGACTTTTTCTTTTAAGATCATACGTCATTATTGTTTTCTTTCACCTTTCATCCTCACCTTTTGCCATGACATCCAAAAGGCATGGATGAATTATGTGGACCTGGCAGTTGCCATGCTGACGATTTTGGAGGCGAAAGAAGTATACCAAAGTCTGGGAGTAGTTCACTTGATGCAACAACTTCTGAACGCAACGCCGACTGAAGTGTGTGAAAAAGGCAACTCAAAATCCTGGATTTTTGTGGAGCAGATCTTAATCCTTGCAAAGTGTAATCCTGATTTTGGATGCTTAGGATTCGGATATTTCAACCAGGATAGATCCATACCTTGATTTCCAGCACACTGGGAAGAAATCGCATGTTCTGTTCATAGGCCTTTGCCTTCTTTTCCGTTTCTGGACTCCCAGTGGATCCCATTTTACTTCGTATCTCTGCTGAATAGTGGGTGGATTCGATGGTTGGGAAAGGTTGGAGAATGATGAGAATGCAAACGTGCATCCAGTAGAACTTCTAAGTGTTTGGATACTTTGTTTCAATGAACGCCTGCGAGTGGTTGAGAACTATGGAGAACTTGGATTTTTTTTTTGGGTGTGGGTCTGTCCGATTCGCACGTGTATCTATGATCCATACGGTGGTGGGTTGAAATTCATAGCCCAAACAGAATCAACGAACCACTTGTGGCACGTTTGGCGGTGGCCAGGTATCATCCGAATGGGAAAACTCGCACGAGCAACAAGATTGGTGACGCTGAACAGTGTCCTATCTTCCTTGGAACTCCTCATCAAATACCTTGCAGCGTTACTTTGGCAGCTGTCATTCGGGAAGGCTTCTCTGGTTTCAGGGCTTCAAGAAAGCACACACCTACGTTGTTTGTGGGTGGGGTAAATTATCCATTTATGTCCCAAAAGGAGAGGTGTTCATTATTGTTCATTAATGCCGGCTTCTTCTTCTTCTTCTTCTTCTTGTTGATGATGATGATGATGATGATGATGATGATGATGATTTTTTGGTGGTTGTGGTTGTGGTTGTGGTTGTGGTTGTGGTTGTGGTCGTGGTGGTGGTGGTTGTTGTTGTGATTATGATTGTGATTGTGATTGTGGTTGTGGTTGTGGTTGTGGTTGTGGTTGTTGTTGTTGTTGTTGTTGTTGTTGTTGTTGTTGTTGTTGTTGTTGTTGTTGTTGTTGTTGTTGTTGTTGTTGTTGTTGTTGTTGTTGTTGTTG